>JAWQUT010000176.1:1291450-1315405 GCA_033807755.1 Ellobium chinense
GGGGGGGGGGAGAGGGGCGTGGGGTCGTAGCTTATCCCCGCTTAAGATCACCCTGTGCCGGCAGGCCAATGACCAGGCCTACTTTCGGGCTTTGCCATTGCCAGCTGACTGTGAAACGAAGGTATTGGGGGGAAGGGGGGACTGCAGAGACCTTGCAGCTGACCACCCAGTTCATGGCCCATTGCGGTTTGCTAGCATGAGCAGAGAATGCTGAAGAAGAAGAAGAAGTATCAAGTGGCGCTGTTTTGTGCAGATGTCCCACCTTCGCTCTTTTATGCATACCAAGAGCAATCTGGACAACTAAATATAAGACTTGTCACGTATGTATATATGCATTTTTTTCTCATTTATATTACAGCTGTATACCAAATATCTAATGGCCGTTCACATTGCTGGTAGCATAAAGGTGTTACCAGAAATCTAAAATCAAATAAAAATGTAAATGAACGCACACGACGGCCTTCTCCCTGAACACAAGGAAGCCAAGACTAAGCCACCAATGCTTAACTTTAGCTTCAGAACACAACCTCAAGGGCCGAGATGGCAATCAATCCTCACTAGAGCCAGCACTTAGGAGCAACTCTTCAACTCCAGGGATTCGTTTCGTGCTGCTGGACGTCAGCCTCCGTGGGAAGTGTGCGCAGCTTCTAGACATTAGTTAGAAAACTTGAAATCTTTGCGGTGCAACGGAAGTGGAAGGTAGACACAATGGCGGCCACCGTCCACAATTTCATATTTGTTAGTGGAAGATTTTATCAACGACCTGATATCGGAGGACGATGTGGCAAGACTCAGCAAAGCTATGAGTAGAGCAAACACTATTCTTACTTTACCAACGAGTTCTCGTTTTTTGTTGTCTTTTATAAAAAAAAAAGTGACAAAAGAGTCCTGCAATGCAAACCTGTACCTTCGTCGTCCGCTGAGCAGTGAGAGCACATTACAAAAACATAGTGGTCGAGTGAAAGTTGTGCACCTTGACGTTCCGCATCTTTTTTGTGTGCAGCATTTAATTTTACGCACGGGAATTAAAGCTTCCTCTTCTTGACACACCAACAAGACAAAGAAAATTGCTTCCTTTTTGTGTGTAGGGGTCACATTTTCTGAAACTCTTCACAAGTGATTCTGAGCTACTGAAGCACGTTACATCAAAATAATAATTATTGTAAAAAATTCCTTACAGTTCTTCAGTCCCACAGGTTTTCGCACCTTTCCACCAACACATTTGCCCTTGATTAGATTTTTCTAACTACTGAAGAAATAAAAAGTGCGTAGACGTTGAAATTATATGTAAGATGTCTTCCCCGAGCGGAAATTTCCTATTTCTCGCACCGAATGGAACCATTGTGAACACACTTTACGGCAAATCACAAAAATGTTGTAGCTCAGTGTCTAGTACTCTAAACGGAAAGGGTATTGTTGTTGGGATGTCTGAGCTTGGTGTTGATAATATTTTGCTTCAGTTGATTCATTTTTAGTGTTTGTTCTATATCTTTCTGCGCAAATTAACATATAACCAACGCCAAAATATGATCAATAACGAAAAAGCAAACAATAACATGCAAGAACGCCAGAGTAATGCCCGGCCTCAGATTTTACACTTCGTATTGCTATGGGGTTGGAGTCTTCGTTTATTATAAAAGTCTTGGATAGTTTCTGAACTAGTAGGTCAGCTTAAAAACTCGTTCACATGATCATTGGATCCTACTGAAGGATTGCGCTTCATACAGTATTTTAGATCTGTTCATCAAGTACTGTCAATGAGAGACGAACGAGCTGTGGAGAATGTAAACAGCTCAATACTGTCAAAGCTCAAAGTCAATTTAATTTTTTTTCCTTCTGTAATGCATTTTATAGCAGTTAGTAGTAAACTTCAGAATTTATCTTTTATTATCAAAATTTAAAAGTCTCCGACTGTGACCATGTTTATTAATAGTTTGAGAACAAGCCTCGTATGTAAGTCCATTTCATTTTGTCGGTTTCCACAATCGTACATTAAAATAATTAGATGAATGATATCGTCTTAATAATAGACTAACATGGCGCAGAGCCCTGGGGCAGCAAACACCGGGTGCCAATTTTAATGACGAAAAAATAATAAGGGGCGTTTACTTGCAAGAAAAGACGCAGAGTCAGTTGTAGTCATTGTGAGGTGCAGGGGGTGTGGGCAATGATTCATCTGAGGCCTGAATCTACGCTCCATTTGCCCAGTGATTAATCCGGCCGGCCTTGGCGTCTATAGATACAGTAAAACCTCGATATAAGGTATGCCTTAGTGAATTGAAAATGTACACTTATTATTGAAATATAGACTACTTAATATCAAGGTCCATCTGAATAATGAGATGATTGAATACCGAGGAATCCGTGCATGTGAAATTCGTACGTAATAACAAGGTACACCTATTAAATGGGTACATAATATCGAGGTTCTACTGTACTGCTGTTACAATTACTTCGCTAGCAGCACAGGTGAACCCGTATGACCGTGGGTGTACAGAAAGGTGAGCGCAGGTAATTACAAAGTCCTCGTGGGTGTTGGCAGTTGGGCGTGCGTTTCAGGAAGTGCTAAAAGTCAACAGGGAAGCGAATCAAAGATGGGTTTTCATAGCAAAACAAAATATTTTGCAGCAATTTCAGTGGGCAGGGGGTGCACTGTGATCTCCTTTCTTTATCGATAATCAAAATCCTCTTTAAAATTATGGATCATTGAGTCTTTGACATTGCTAGTTAACCTCGTGGACGAGGAAGGAGACACGCTCGTCCAATGGTCTTCCTGCTAAGACGTCGGAACAAAGTGATCACGTGATGGTTCGTGCTCAGAAATCTGATCAGGTCAAGGACGATTTGCCAGGACATTTAGTCTTTTTAAGCGTTTTGTCAGCAGATTCTGATCAGTCCTTCAGGAAGATTATCATGACCTGAGTGGAATTTTAATGAATTATTCACCCACATGGGCGTAGAAAAAAAGCTTGATCTGCATTATTTTGTGAGCAGGTTATTGTTTTTCTTTTTTCGCAACGTCAGCCGTGAGCTATTATCATATTTGAATTTTAAGACCATCTGACATCCGAGTGCTCAGACATTCCTTTGCGTCAAGGACAGGACGGTTATCATTGTCAGTAGCCATTTGTGTCAGCAAAATCGGCTCTTTGCAACACTTCAACAGAGGTTCTGCACTCATGAAGTCGCCTTTCATCCTTCATCCCTTTTTGTCGCCTATCTTAAACCTTCCTGGTTGGGCACAGCGACACATTCTAAGGTGAGCATACTTGGTAACTTTGGGTGGCCCACTTGGAAACGTCGGAAAGTTAGTTAATGTCGGCGTGTATTTCATCACGTATGCACGTCTTTGATTTCTTGTGACAGAAGTTCACAGACTTTTAGCCACTGCTGTTGTTGCTGTAGCTGCTGTAGATGATGCTGAGGGCTTCAAATAACCTATCCGAAATAGGTCTCTTTCACCTTCTACCTATCATTGGTGAGCACCAACAGAGCTGTACATCTATCTACGTCTGTGTTTTATTTCAGTAAAAAAGATTCAGTGATTACTCAGAAAAATGTTAATGATGAAAATATCTGGAATATATTTTGGACATGCTCACAATAGGCCACCTTCAGTTGCTATGCATGCATGTTCAGTTGGGCATCACAACAGCTCACAACTCCAACAATCATTACTTTCGCTTTTTACTTTTTCATTGTTAGAGGAAAATCACTGGCTGATGAGTTGCATTACACATGGACTTTTATTAGCTAACGCATCTTTTATTATTAGACGCGAGATTTGATGACCCAATCACGTGACTATTCACATTTTATTGAAACCGGAAGTGAGCTTAGCTGGAGTTGACTAATTCAGAACGTTTCATCGCGGTTCGAAAAATATGCATTCTTTAAAGTCATGTAATGAACACATGAGTCAAAGAGATTAAATTGAAACGCATTTCTTCGACTTCAAGCTTGGAGGGCTCTAGGGCCAGTCTTTAGAATCTCTGGCAAAATTTGTCACACGGAATATTTTCTCATGTCAAGTTATGGTACGTTGCAAGATATATATAGTCTATTGTTAATTCTGTGAAGCATCAAAATGAAACAAGCATTGCATTGGATCAATCCCCAGAGGACGTATCAGTTTCCCCAGCTTTGAAGACGACAGCTATTCAACTCCGCCTAGGTTATGAGTAAACATCTGTGATGCTATTCAAAGCAGAGTCAGGGAAAAGCTGATGAGTTTTTTATTAAACGTACATGTATATTTTTTGGTTCACAGGGTGTGGTAGTGTCAATCATGTTGTTGTTAGTGAAGGGAGTGGTGTGAAGTAGTAATACGTTGGTGTTGCTGTTGCTACATTTTCATAGTCAAAACAGTTGGTATCATCAGTGTAGTCACTTTTTCCTGGTTTTCATCGCTGAAGGCGTTGCCAGATCTGCTCTGGTAAATATTTGAGAGCTTGAGCACTAACGATGGGATCTTTTACCATAATAAGAATAACATTGGTGCGTTGGTGCTGAAAGCACCCTTGGTAGCCTTCAACATGTAGAGTTAATGTATTGTAATTCTTACGATGGTAGGAGATCTCATCGTTAATGCGCAAATTCTCAGTTGTCCTTGACGGCACTTCCCTATTGTTACTTATTGTATTTAAGTTCTATTCAGGACAGATGCGCTGTCCAGAAAAGGTTTCCCGTTATTGAAGTTGTAAAAGTGACAACCTTGATAGCTTTTTTTTTGTCTAACTACCATCTTAAAACTGCAAACTGATTATCTATTTCTATATCTATACCTATATCTATATCTATCTATCTATCTATCTATCTATCTATCTATCTATCTATCTATCTATAACGAAATATGCTCTCAGTGATATTGAATACTTTATGATTTCGGGTAATTCTCATCGTTTGTAGCGGTCCCTTTAAGTCAAACGGGGCGCCCGTCGATCCATCTAAGGTGTTATGTGGTGTTGTTGATTTCCGTGCGCTGTGTGAATATGTGTTTGTTTGAGACAATCTCCTCGCAAATTTTTGTGCATGGGTTTTAACTTGTCAACCATTAAAACAAGTTCAGAATGTCAAGGCCTTTCGAAGCAAATCATGCCATTTGGCAAAGTAGCCATTTAACTAATTTTGCAGAGTTGCAAATATCAGGCTCATAATTCACGAAAACACCCATGAAATGCATGCCGAAAAATTTCCTTCCCCAATGATAGGCCCCCAAAAAAAACCAAAAAAAGGGCTGTTAATCTGAATGCCATTCACCCCTCTCAATTTGTGGGATTTCCCAGCTGGAGCATCCTACCCATGTCCTTTTCAGATGGACGAACCCAATCGTGAGGATGCAGGAGGGCGTGAGGCGTGAAAAGACTCATTTAAATTAAAAAAAAATTTATCCATTAGTGGTTGGAGTCGAAATGAGTTCCTTATTAGCAAAAGTTCATGAAGAGGGTTGACTATTTGCCATGGAATCAATGCACAAAAAAAATTGCGTTGGCAACGACCTGTCACCTGTTAAATCAAAAGAGAGCTACAAATGATGGTGACATCTCCTACTTAAAAGACACTGAGTGGATTGAGGAAGAGAATTCTTCTTCATATGAGCGTAAATATCCCTGTTAACATTATGCGAGCCCAGAGTGCTGTAAAACTTGCAATGTTAACATGATTTCGTGTAGTAAAAATAGTAATTTTAGTCACCTGTCTTTTGTTATAGTTCAGTTCCTCGCGCACGAAACATGCTAGATCTTGCCGGCGGTTAGGTTATAATGTGAGTGGGTAGTGGTGTTTTAATTCATTTCCTATTCTCACTTGCCCACAGAGTGCTTGTTTAGATTTCTTTTTTGAATGTGTGGGGAGAAGGGAGGTCAAAGGTTTTTGCTGAAGACAGGTCAACACTCTAAACTCTAGCAAAGGTGGGAAAAGAGATGTATAGATGCAGCTAGACTATACATAAATGGTTTGGTGCGCATCTTTTTTTTATAAAGTCTCGAGCTATTCTGTTAAGTGTTATTGAAAAGATGATATTTTGCAATCATTGACATTGACTGTTCATGGGTTGGAGAATCATTATTAGCCATCTTAATTATCAATGTACCAACAAAACAAACAACATTGCTCCAAATACTCATACGTTGCTGAGATTTGGCTGAGGACCGGCGTTCGTTGCGGGATGAGACGGGATGCCTTTGGCAAGACTATCTGGATGTTATCTATTTCCTTTTGGACATGCATGTAATGAGTTTTGCAAATAAAAGCCAATATATACTCATGAGACAAGCTAATGTTTTCTGAGTAACAAGGCAACACCCCGCCCCTCCTCACTCATACAGAGACGAACACACATATTTTAAAAACATTATTGTCATGGAGGTGATCAAGCCCTCATTCATTCAAATTTATGGATACATAACAATAATAATGCGGCTTATATCTCTCATTTCGAGGCTAATACTCGTTCACGCGACTTCACATTATCTTTACCCAGCAGGCCCTATCACTCTAGGACTTTCTCGGCTCCTTGGACAGCATACAGTGCAGTTACCATTTACAGGCACTGATCACTAGCACTCTGATTATCTTCCACTGCCTACAGCCAGGTACCCATTTTACAAACGGGTGGACTGAGTAAAATGTGAATGAAATGCTTTCCCAAGGCACCTACAACATGACTGTGGTCGGAATCGAACCCACGACCTTTAGATCTTGAGTCCAACGCTTTAACTTTTCGGCCATGCTGCTCCACATACTGACGCGTTTACTGGAAAGACGATCCTGCAACATTTCGTTGGTATTGGTGAAGAATGTTGTGCATCATTAACAGATGTATGTGATATACAGCCCTATAAGTATAAATCACCGCGGATGGACTGTACTCAATTCGGTTGATGCTGATAGATTATCAGGGTTTTTTTGTTCCACACAATTTCTCTCTTTAAAGTAAAGGCCCTGGCGTAGAAATCTTTGCAGATCGCTAGTTTACTATCCCTTAGAAAGTAACGGTCAAGAACAACAACGATTTGGGAGGAATTCCATATGTGTGCCAGAAAGATTCCCGCATGCAACACACCGAACCAACAACATACCCTAAGCCTAACCCTCATCCTGGGTTAGGGTATGTTGTTGGTTCGGTGTGTTGCATGCGGAAATCTTTCCGGCACACATATGAAACTCCTCCCAACGATTTGAACTATGAACTGAACTATGAACGCAAATCCATGTGAGTCGAGGCAGTGTACACGACCATTTGTAGGAGGTACTCACCTTCCGAAGGTAATGATCGGATGATGCAGCCAGAAGTTTGGTTCTCTCAGCTCCTTTTATCATTGCATGATATTTCCTTCAACAATATCAAGCTGAATATTTGGAAGGATTTGCATATGGTCTAGTAACTGGCGATAAGGAGTTACGCTCACTTCGACTGATGCTCCTGCCTCGATGGGCATTAGTGTTAGGGTTAAAGGTAGGGTTACCGGGATAGGGTTAGGGTTAGGGTTGTATTAGTACGTTATTCGGAATTAAGGTACTGACCGTAGTTGTAGGAGTTACCACATATGGAAATCCCTCCATATTTCCTTTAACAATATCAAGTTGAATATTTATTAACTTGTCTGATCTCCGTACCTACTGGTCATTCTGCCCACTTGTTCGTCTTTTTAATATAGACTATATTCAACATACGCTGGCTCATGCAGGTGTGATATGCTGAAAATGCTTTTTAGTGTTCGGTCATGATCTTGTCTAACTCGATATTAAGTTTTCATTTAATAAGTTATACCTTTTTATTACGTATGAATTTCACATCCACAGGAGCATTACTTTCTAGCATTTGATTTTTTTACAATAAGTTTAACAAGATTATTAATCATGTCCAGACCGCACTAGATGGTACTTGGACATTATCCAGGTGGATCTTAATACTAACTACACCTCAGTAAAATGTATAGTCAACCTTTTCCATTTTAATGTATAACTAGACTTTTAACAGCTTAAAGTTTAACATTTTCTTGAAACATCCGCATGTATTCTCGCTGTAACGGTCTTGTCCAGAGTCCACAAATTTCTAAGAAATTTCACTCACAATCTAAAACACCCCGCAGAGTTCGAAAGTGACTCGGTATTCTTGGAATTCGAGTTCAGTAGTCAATTTTCCGAGACATCGCCCACTCCAGATAATAATATGGGGGTGCCACCAATCGGAGGTCAAGGCTATCAGAGCTCGCCTAGAGTGCATGATTTTCGGAATTTAGTTCCTGTCTTGGCTCCGGGGATAATGGAACAGGTAAAGGAAGTGCAAGGAACTGAAATTGAGATCCCCTCCTCGTTGGAAACATGGAGGTGTTATTGTTAGCTAGGGGTCAACGATGGGTGGCTGGTATAATGCTTAATCATAGCTTTGGATGGCCGACTTTGCAAAACATTTTGATTATCTAAGGTACTTGAGTGCACCCGGCGCATGGCAGGGGGAAGGGTTAAGTGTCATTTAGTTAAGGGCCAATTAACGCATGGGGTCTTATCTGACGGTTATATTTTCAGTACATTTTCAGTACTGAAGTTTCGTGGGATGTTTTAGTTTCCTGTCTTCGTGTTTACCCTTCCTCTTTGATGTTGTTTGTGGTTGCAAGTGCATGTTAGAACTGGTCGTGATATTCTTTTTTTTTTTAAACACCATTTTTATTACGATATTTTCAACGTGCGGCAGCATGTTTAATATTGCACTATTGTTGATGTTTTTGTTATTGCTGCAATTACTACTGCTGTTAAGCTATGCAACAACAACAATAAATGTTATGGTCGTTATAGTCATAGTGTTAATTATGTGTCAAACGGTTTACCCCCGGTCATTGCAAGGTGACTGCTGTAATTTTTTTTTTGTTTACTAGTTATTGCAGTTACATTTCCTGTTTCTACTTTTAGACAACAACAACAACAACAACAAAAACAACAACAACAACAACAACAACATCATCAGTTGCAACAACAACAACAACAACAACAACAACAACGACGACAACAACAATAACAACCACAACAGCAACAACAACTACAACAACAGCAACAACAACAACTATAGAACAGATGGCAGATGGTGTCCCATAGCGTCATTGAAATCATGCTCAACGGAAATTATGTGAAGACTTGTTGCGCCTTCCTTCTTCTCAGCTTCAAAACGCAGCATGCCTTTGTACAACAGAGCAAAAAGAAAACTTGGAAATAGCATGACTGATCTCAGTTCACAACAGAACTCATTTATTATTGTCCAGCCGACTCCGCATGCTTGCAGATCCACAGGAACATGGGCAGAGGGTGCAATCTAAGAAGACCTGCACTCTTATGATTTGTGACTGTCAAGTCTAAGGTTTGTGTGTTCAACACGTGGGCCAGGCGGTTAACGTTGTGGTGTTATTGAGAGAGACACTTCACTCCCCTTTCTCCACTCGACTCAGGTGCAAGTGAACGCCTGGCTTTGGAACTGAGAAAACCAGTACGCTGCACCGCGAGCGATCAGCAAAGACTTTGCTGTGTATATTATGCAATATTATATATTTTCATGCATGTTGTTTACTATTAATACTATTCTATGGATTTGTATTATGAATGAGATATAATAATGGTTATGGTATTGTAAACCAATTTCGCTTACAGGGTAAAAAAAAAAAAAAATTCAGAATGCAGTTACATTAATATCCAAGGGACAGTAGCATAGCTTCTGCATAATTTACCGGAAATTGGACTTCAGCAGGTGGTAGGTAAACGGGTATGACTGTATCTCACTACCTGTTTGCTTAGCACTGCCAAATGCTGAATTTTCATGCAGAATTTTTGTCGACACAGTCAATTTGGTCACACAGAATGGCAGAATGGGGCTCTCCGTTTGATCCCGTTTCCTTTCAGCGTGGGGTACCATGCATACGTACTAGAAAATATTATTTCAAATACTGTAACAGAGTGGTTCGAGAGTTAACGTTCTTTGTATTTCAAGGTTTGTGACACCTATTAGAAAGGCAAATCACTCATTGTGTACAACCCAATTAATCCGCTAATATATAAAATCCCCCTTTTTTGGGGTTCTGCCAGACAGTGTTAGGGTGTAGAAATATGTAAAATGACCTGTGATCTAAGTAAAGCAATCAATTTTAAAGTTTCAGGTACAATTTGAGCCTTCTAGATAAAAAAATAAAACGTGTAGGCCTATGTATTCGCACGCGGTCAAAACCAGCCAAATGGAAATTTGGGGACCAAATCAGAATTTGAGGTGATCTTTTTCAAAAGACATTTGTGAAAAATTTTGGGCGTTGACCCCCCTTTTTCTTCCCGTTAAAAGATCGGGCAAAAGAAGTACTTTAACCTCCATGGAAGAAATTTCCCCAAATCACAGTGGTATATTTAGAATAACGCAAAATGTTAATAGGGCCAACAGAAGAAAAAACAATAGGTGTCAAAGACCTCAAGGAAAATGACCCAGTGGAACTTCAGAGCAGCTTTCTGTAATTCTGAGATATTGTACAGGTATGACCAAAAGAACCGATGCAGAAGGGAATAGACCACTCTCAGTTATTATGGATGCATGGTTATATGGGCATCATATTATCCAACAATTCCAACAAGCACTACCTCCACTTTGTACTTTTCGCTTGTCAAGAGAATATGATTGCCAAAAAGGTCAGTTACATTGGCTCTTATTAGCTGATGCATCTTTTACTCCCGGAAGCCAGTTTTGATAACGCAAGCAGGTTACTTTTTATACTTTCATTTACTTAAAACAGAAGTAAGCTTTGTTGAAGTCGACTAAATTAAGACCGGTATAGTCTATGTCTCAGAAGTCATTGGGTAGTGGAAGCCTCGTTCAAAATAATTCTCGGCAAAAGTGGCGGGGGAGAAGAGGGCTGACAGAACACGAAAGGGCAGAGGAGGGGACAAGAGGGATAGGAGAACGAAAAGATCACCGTGCTCCTGCCTCGAGGCATCGAGATATATAGGCGCACATTCAAACCATATAATAATAATAACAACGTAATAATTTATGCTTCATGATGCTCTAAGGTTTAAAAATATGGCTGTTTATTCACCCAGATTAATGATGCGTGAATCTCATTCACTTTCGATAATCCTCAACCACTTTTAAAATTCGCTACGTGTGGGCCTATATGGGGTTGTTTGACAGCCTTTGGTATTTCATTCCCACGCCTCATAAGGTATTCTAGGATACAGACCGGTCTAATCCTCAAAATGACAAAACAATTGAGATTTTTTTGCATGCGGCCTTGGGGTGGGAGGGAGGAATATCGTCCATCGATATTTTTTACAATGGAATCTCTACAACAAATGGGTACCTGAGAAGCAGACCAGTCTAACCCCACAATTCTTGAAAACTCTGACGCGCACAAAACTTTAAATGCGATTTTTTCGAAAGTGAATCTATGTGGGTTAGGTCGGCCTGCATCTCAGGTATCCATTACTATCCAGGGAATGTTGCTGTACTGGCCTCTTCAGTTAGCAAATTAGGTCGGAGTGATGGAACACGATTTCTGACGGGTTGGGTGGGGTGTGGGCCGTGGGAGGAGAGGGCAGGGGTAGGAGGTAGCAAGGGAGACAATGGAGAGAGAAAGCCAATGGAATGAAGGATAAAGAATGGATAGACAGACGGAATCATAAAGAGAGGAAGCATGCAATGACTCATGAGACTTATGTGTAAATGGTTGCTTGTTTTTGTGTGTTTTTTAAAAATTTTTAGTATAGTTTCCTGGAGCATGTACCTATTTGGGGACTTCTAAACAACCCAAAAATAAATCCCTGGATAAAGAATAGTAGGGATGAAAATAACTTTAGCCACGTTAGTTAGGACCTCTTCGAGTATGAACTGACGTCATTTTGAGTATGATGTGGGCGATACAGCCAATGAGCAGAGTCCGCACTCTGAGAGACGGTCCTTTCATACTTAAAATGGTGTCAATTCACACTCAAAATAACGTCAAAGCAAACTTAACAAATGTAACTTTTAGGTTGCTATGTTAACTGAGATTAGAAGAAACATTAATAAGCAGATCGGAATTTTGGGATGAACAAAATTTCGATCACCTCCCATTAGTCCCCCCAACCAAACATTAAGGAAGGGGGGGAGGAGGCAAGGAAAGAAAATAGATCAAAAGGAAAAAAATGTGAAGAATACAAAAACGGAGGAATAAATGGTTGGATAGAGGATGGTAGTGTGGAAATCGAGCTATTAATTATTATGTTTGCCACCAGCAGCCAATCAAAACTGGCGTCACACTCCTAGTAATTAAACAAAGTAGCAAGGCATTTTCGGCCTTGGATTTCAAGAAGGAGAAGAAGAATAAGAAAAAGAAGAAGAAGAAGAACGGCAAAAATAACCATCACAATAATAATAACAACAACAGCAACAACAACAATAATAGCGACAACAGCAGCAGCAACAACAACATCAACAACAACAGCAGCAACAACAACAACAGCAACAAAAATAACACCACCACTACCAACAACAACAGCAACAAAACTGACCTTTGAGCAATCCGCAATGAACAGAACACACGTACTATAAACACTGTTACAAATGAAAGCGGATCTTTGTCGGATTTTCTAAAATAAATCCGAACGTTTATGTTTATTCGATGGGAAGGGTGTGTCATTATGCATCAAAAAACTGTCATTGTTAAGGACAAGCTTTCTAACTCTTTCAATGGGGCTGATTTTATCTCCGAATAATGAAGATGAAATTTCCATAATGCTGTCAAGACCATGTAATCACAATCCGCTTCAAGGTAAGCGTGCGCGTCAAATATAATTTCCTGTCTTCAAGTACTTTATCTCTCTAAGAACTATTATCTGTACTGCCGAAATCACCAGTTCTTGAAGAAAGAGCACCATAAATCATCGCCGTTATAATGCAACAAGGTGGGCTCGGGTGATCGAGATTATGCCCTTTCACAACAAAGTTATTGCCCCTGTCCGAGCCGTGGAGTTTTCTGGGGAAATGATGACGTCATTTTGTTCCAGCATCCTCAGTCGCTCCTTTCCATATATTGTTTAACTTCATTAATCTAAGCTTTCACTTATCAAAATTCAAAAGTTAAAATTGACTCTGCAAATGAGGCAAAGTAATTCTTATTTCTAATGTCTCATCTTGATGTTTTTTGATAAGCTTACATCCGCCTGTTACAATGGAGTTAAAAGATTCATACAAGTGTATAACAGCAGCGAGACGGCTGGCTATGCGCCTATCCCCTATTTAACAAGAATAACAACAGTTCTTTAACATAAGCTCAATATTAGGGCCATCACACCCCCAACGTGTGACGGAATTTGAGATTTGCACAGAGTGATCGTGTGCTTTGCTTCGGCAGGCGAATCATTACATCAGGTTGCCTAACACTAAATGAAAAAAAGAAAGACTTGTATTTTCTCCCTTCATCATAAGTTATCATGGTTTATTCGGTCTGAAGAGTGATTCAAAATAACTTTAAAAGCGACTTCCGTTTTATTACAACTATATTAAGATAACTGAGAGTACACTGCTTTCGGTGTAAAAATCGCAGCATTATACTCACTCCTTTTAACAGATGCTTTGTATTATCAAAGAAGCGTTGACCAATGCGGATTTTCTTATAAAGCGACGGGAGAGAAATTATATATCGGCTTATAAAGGTGGTTTTACAAGAACAGTCATAACAATAAATGAAACAGTTGTATGATTCTCTATAGGTCATGCAGAAATACGACATTGTATGTCAAGCAGAAAACATCTGCATATTTGAAAGGCTTTATAACAAGATGCTTTAAACACCAATCTTTTTTAAGAGGGGGGGATGGGGGTCGTGGTAAAAACGTCCAGATAAAAATGTTGTTTTTAACGAAAGATGATTAACGTAATGGTCAAAAATTGCAGGAAAGATGTCTTCCATGGGATGAATATGTGCATGTATACTTAATATTCCTACTACCTTAAGTGGGTAAAAAAAAAAGATGAAAAGTCAAGTTGGTGGATAACGCCTTTTGTCACAATGTCCTTCAAACAATAATGCTTTCATTAAAAATAATAGGCTCAAATTCTTAAAAATCGAAGTTCCTTATCAAAAGCTCTCGTTCTACGGTCCATTATTATTACAGCAGCAAAAGTTTGATGAACGGTTCGTGATGTACCTAATCGATTGTTTGTCAAAGTCACAACCGTTCTGTGATTGGCACAAAGGGTGCATACCAAATGGTCTGTCATGTAACTGGGGAATTGTCAGTTGAAAGGGAGGATTTAACATTCCAGTCTGTGGAAAACTACAGGATAATGGAAACTGTGGCCGATGTCTTTGCACAAACATACAAAGGTTATTAATTTGTAACAAAATTTTCTCTCTCAGCAGGCTGATGGATGTTTCACCAGTCATAGGTAGTTCGCATATCTCATTTGAGTGAGTTTTTCAGGAAAGGGAAAACTCGTAATACACAATGCGAGAAAATAATGCCAATTTCAAGCTTGGATTTTGTTCTTGAAACAATGACCTCGTGACGTACTTTGTCTGTGACAGCTGATGGATGCAAGAGGTTGTAGCGAGCACAAAAATAGCCCAGTTTGCAAATATTGTGTATCTCTGAGATAGGCAGTCTGCCTGTAACTGTGATAATAATAATAAATTATGCCGTATCCTTCCTATACCACCATTTCATTTCTATAACCTAAAACCAATAATTTGTGAACCACTGCACCGCTTATATTATTATGTTTGTTTCATGAGCTAAAAATATGCAGTTTGGTATGCAAATCAAGGTCCTGTTTTGTTTTTGTTTACAGGAATTACAAAAGGGTCACCGTAATGACAAAATAGTTTGACAATCCCTGAGTAGCTTATTGCTTTATGAACAATTTAACCTCTTGAAATCCGAAGTAAGTGCCTGCATTTTCTTTACAGGTAAACTAAAAAAAAAAGGTGTGATTTTGTTATGGGGTTGAAGTCCATTTATTGAACAATACAACATATAATTGATATACTGCAGAGTGCTTTCGTGCTTTTAGCAGATCTGTCCTGTTGTTTAGACCAGAATTTGCAGGCCATGCCAAATTTACGTGAATATTGTTTATATCATTATTATTTTTTAGAATCGACTATGCATAACCAGAACTCCTCGGATGCATGGACAACAGCTGCAATTGAACAGATGTCTTTTTATCCGCTGACCTTCATACTTACTATACAGTGTAGGGGCGTAGTGTTCATGCAATCTATGAATCTGAGATTACCAACATGTTATCTATTTGTCTGATACAGCCTAATTAATCTTCAATGTTTTCTTATATATTCAACCATCACCTTCGTCCTATTTCAGCTATGAGCCATTTACAAGCATTGGCAATACGATTTTGTCAACGTTAGACAGTTTTCTTTGCCGACAGTCTGAAAGTCTAAACACTACCTCACAGATTCAATGCTCCCATATCAACAGTGCAATGCATCAAAAGGCAATACAAAGAAGAAAAATGAAAAAAAAAAGGTGGCCAACAATCTGAGAGGAAAATTTGCTTACCCACTGTTCTGACGGTGTTTTGTTGCTTCTTTTCACGCATGATCCTTTCCGTGCATGACTTCCCGAGTTTTTTTTTTCTTTCGGCGACGAGAGGTTGGTGGTCTAGACCGCGCCAGGGATGCCAGATTTGGCTCTTTTGGGGCCAAATACCGAATCGATTTTTTTTACTTTTCAAAAAGTCACTGACGCCAACCAACCAGAAAAAAAGGATATAAACGCTAGATTACAACAAAAAATTATCCTCGCTACGCCCCTGATACAGTAATATGTTCTGTGGCGGTTCGTGAACCCCCCAAAACAACTATTTATGCAACCTCCCCTTCCCCTTCTACCTTTTACCCTCTGCCTTTACTATTTCTTTAAGTCATAAATTATCAGACCACGCTACGTTTGATGTATAGGCAGATCTCTAGAACATATTTATCTAGAATGAGACTTTAGATCTAAATCTATTCCTGCTATTCCTGATCCTGATCATACAGGTCAAATCCAGTCTAGCCTATTCCCTCAACTAATAACAAAGCCTAGAGTTAGTTACTTTACAAATGGTGGCAATTAATTAATAGGTTCTAGATCTATAATTCTTTTTTTGGCCTCATTCTACCCACAACTGCACGGGTTGCATTTAATGACTCAACTGCCACTGAATGTATACTCTGATACGATAGTGTTTCAGTCATGTGTGAATTGTGATTAACGGGATTGCGAAAAGGCGGGTCTGACTGTAACTTTGAGAGGTCTGGTTATTGTGATAATTCCATTCTAAACTCTCTCACACAGCTCGACTGATAACCAGATTTGCTGTCTGTTATTTCAGTTCTGTTTCCATCCTCTTTATCAAACAATCACAGCTAATCGATACTTGTGACCACAATCTCCAGCCACACGTAGATCTTACTGAGCAAAAATTAAAGGGCTCGAATTTTGTTTTTATTTTATCGCAAGTCATAGAAATATGTTGGCAGTAAAGAAACTATGCTCTAACCAGGGTTGTCACAACTTCGTCCGCACCCCTTCCCCACAAAACCATCCTTTGGGGGTCCTCCCGACCTCATCCCCTCCCTCTTTCATGTATCATTTTTGAAATAAGGAAAGCGGCCCTCAGACTGTAGTTGTTAATGTTATGAAAGAGTCATATCCAAGGGCGGATCCAGGAATGTTGTAGGGGGTGGGGTGGAGAGGGGATAGAAAGAAGGGGCCTGGCTGTGCTCCAAATGCAGACGAGCAACTGCCGAGGGCGGGAGAGTAATCTAAAGAGGTCAAGGGGGAATACTCCTTTAGAAAATTTTCAAAGAAAGCAAAGGGAAAGATGTGGCCGTATATCTGACTGAAATCAGGTAAATAATTTTATCATGATTTGTCCGTTATTTAGGAGGTGGGCTTAGGAAAACATACACGAAAGACATTCACAGCCTTAAAAATTGATCTCTGGTTTTTTGTTTTTTTTTTGTTTTTGGAAGGGGAGAGACTCAGCGTATACTGTACTTCCACAAAAAATTTAAAAAGGAAGGACAGTAAAAAGATGAAGTTTGGGGTTATTTTGAACTGATATTAAACATATATGCATGTCTGTTTATTTTTACAGTGGGTTATAAGGAAATACAAATAAAAATGACACTTTACAGCCGTTAGATTGAAAGCAGTACCATACTTTGCTAAAGTCTGCCTGGAGAGAAAAAAATCAACGAGGATACATGCACATGCAATGCATTCATCTGTTTCATAGCAACATAGACTTGTAGCATAAGAACCTTGTCTTGACTGCAACATCTTAATACTTATACGTGTGTGTATAGGCGCTGATCATCCAACGGTAACGTGCAATAAAGTAGTTTTATATACACACATACAAGCAATAAATAAAACTTTGGTCGCGCACCGTTCCTCTTGCCTTCCCCCCTAGGATCCGCTTCTGATGTTTTTCTGGCTTATGCAGGGATGTAGCAAGGGTGAATGTTTTAGGTACTCTAGCACTTAAATCCAACCAACTATTTGAAACCGTCAATGATTGATTTGGATTACGATTTCGCATAAGACAAGACAATTACTACAGACTGTTTTGGTACTGGATATACACACTATTATAAATGCCATCAACCTATCCGCATACATTGCAGCAGGAGGAACGACTGTTAAATGGGTGCAGTTTTAGGATTGCTCTTTAAAGGGTATTCATTGTTCAAATTATGACAGAGGCCCTGTCACTTGAAATACCATATAGTTTCAGAAAAGTATACGTATTTCTTGCATAGAAAATCAGCCAAGTTTGATCTAAAGACTGCTGGAGCCAAAAAAAGAGTCAAAGAGCCAGTCAGTTATGTGAGAGCTAATGGCTTTTACAAAAAGAGCCCAAAATTTGGTATGTGGCTCCAAAAACGCCAAGTCTGGCAGCCCTGAGAAAAACCCCGGGAAACCGTTAACGGAAAAAGGTCGTGCCGCTCTTGCGTAAAAAGAAAATAATAAAAGTCCTCACAGCAGATTATCTAGATTCCCCTAAGATTACTTGCCACCTTTTCAAAAATAGTTTCTCTCGTGACACAGCCTTAGATACAA
Organism: Ellobium chinense; assembly: GCA_033807755.1. Taxonomy (NCBI): domain Eukaryota; kingdom Metazoa; phylum Mollusca; class Gastropoda; order Ellobiida; family Ellobiidae; genus Ellobium; species Ellobium chinense. The sequence continues at coordinate 1,309,532 of JAWQUT010000176.1, forward strand.
TGCACTGTGTGTATGGAAGCGCTGAATCTGTGAAGCAGTGTACAGATTATCGGCGAGTAAAACTAGCTAGTCGCGACAAAATCGTATTGTCAATGCTTGTAAATGGCTTGTAGGGAAAATCATAAACGTGTGTTGTTTGAAAATTTTACAAAACTTTTCAGGATAGTTAACATGTATTGGATAAATGCGACAATATATTGGGAATCTCAGATTCATATATTACATAGAAGCTATGCCCCTGGGCGCAAGCCTGATATATTCAAATATACACCAGTTTGTATGATACTGTCTAAAGTTCACACTTCAAATTCCGCGCTGTCACCGAGCTGTCGGAGATAAATACACGATTAATGATAAAGATTGTAAAAAAAAAAAAATGCGGTTTGTCATAAATGGCAGCGTATAACACCACAAATCACAAAATAACAAGACGGGACACTCGGATTTATAAGTGTTCACATTAGTATGATATAGCGCCACCTAGTGAGAGAAGGTAAACATAGGTAAACTTATAGTTTATAGACCAAACGTCTTCCTGATCTATCATTCATTCGGTTTCAACAACAACAACAACAACAACAACAACAACAACAACAACAACAACAACAACAACAAAATACAGAAAGGTCGAAAATAAATCTTTATTTTTTTTTACTCAACTTGCCTGCTTAAATTTAGATTTATATTCAAACCTACACTAGAGATAGGGTGACTGCTTAAAGCCCCTCTCTTGTTATGTTTGATCTTTGATAGTTCTTACGTGTATGTCAAAACCTGAAACAGAGAACAGACCTCAGGTTTACTATTCACTTTATAAACTTAAAAAAGGATATACAATAATAATATCATTAATATTCCAAAGAACTGATTTTAAAAATGTTTAACTGTTGTAATAGCGATCTTGATAATAATCTAGTTTTATCAAGTTGGAAACATGCGACCTCAGCACTCATAAAACATCAATTGCCTGTATGGATTTCCGTACGTTTTTACTGTTATTTCCTCTTCCATTTACTGGAAAACGGCATGCCATGTTTGTGTGTGTGTTTCTTGGTGTGTGTATGTGTTTCGGTGTGTGTGTGTGTGTGTGTGTGTGTGTGTGTGTGTGTGTGTGTGTTTGTAATATACAATAACAGCAATAACTAAAACAAACATTTCCTTAATTCTAGAAACAGCAACAGAGTGCTGCTTTGAATTTGAATGTAAGCAATGGAGGTAAGTGCAATGTCTACAAAATGAGAAGAGAAAAAAGAAAAAAAAAAGGAACGCTTATCTTTTGTCGAGTGTATGAAAAAAAGTATGATTTATTACTATGCGCTCAGTAATGTGACATGCACAATGATAAGCTATCGCGGGTACATCAGAGAGTTTGTATTTTTGATATATAGTATGGCATTTCCTGGTGTTACGCTCATAATATTGCCGGTTATTATTCTTAACGTCCCTAATATTCTCTACTACTACTATTACAACAATCACTACTACTACAACTACTACTACTACTACTACTACTACTACTACTACTACTACTACTTCTACTATTTCTACTACTAAAACTAATAATAATGCGGTTAATAAGTCTCGTATCCAGGCTAATGCCCGCTCACGCGACCTTACACTACTATTAACCCAGTAGACCTGATCACTCCGGGACTTTCTCAGCTCCCTGGGGAGCATATCGTGCCATTTACAAGCGTTGATCATCCAATGGTAACGAGCCAATATGTTTGTCAAGATACTACTGAACAGATGAAGCGTTAGAATGTGGCTTATTCATAAGAGAGGATATAGTGCGCATATCTTTAGTATGCAACTGCAGTCACCTATTTTCTTTACTTTTGTTGTAGTCGTTGATTTTATTGTCAAGTTGTTTGACTTTGCTATCATCGTTCTTACAATTAATAAATAGATCTGTTTTATGAATGATATATGTATCACTTTAGGGCAATGTAAAGTTTAACGGGCGTAATAAGTTTAGCAAGAATTCAGAAGTGAAGATAGATTTACGGTATCCAGAAGCCATAGGCGTAGCAAAGAGGAACTTACTGGTTTTGGGGATGTGGGGTGAAGTAAAGAGCACCAAGGCTACACCTGGGGTGCCTAAGCGAACAGTACAATATTTGACGGGGCATGAACAGATTATAATCAGTTATGTCAAACCACATCATACTATCTAACAGCTTTGCGGTGTACATTTTTTTTTTTTTGCATTTTACGCAGTGCACTAGACAGAGCTTTCAGTTACACGTCACTTTATTCCTTTCTATTGTTCTTAATAAAGCAAATTCTCTAAGGGGTAAATAAAAGTCCTATTTCCCTATTTTTTCCCCCCGTTTCATTCTATAGTTTTCTTATCCCTCCCAGTCACTTGAACACTAAATATTAGCCGTGCCAAAATAGCATGTCTAAGTTCATAGAGTCATTGGCCTGCCGGCACGGTGATCCTAAGCGGGGATAAGCTACGACTCCACTCCCCCATTTCAATTCGGCCGGAGGATACCACCCGTCCAGCCCCAGGAGTTCATAAAAAGCCTCTTTGCAACTCTCGGGTTTCCCCTCCTGTGTTCTTTGGAGGGGCGACTTGGCGAACTCGGTGGGCGTGGAATTGACCACACGAAATGCTCAGACACCTGGCACTGCTCTGATGTTGAAGCAGTCTTTAATTTGGAATATCAGAGCGTTCGGTTCATGACTGGTGCTGCCGGGTAGTGGCAGGGTTAGTTGACAATACTGGCAACGTTAGTTACGTGACTGATATAGGCGGTTCAATGATAGTACACTAATCTTGACCTTCATACTGATAACTATGTGATTTATAGACATAATCACTACACACAATGATACACACAATGATAGGTTTATTTGTGAGCCAGGTCTAAACGTTTTGAGATTCTAAAAATGAGTCTTGGTTATAATGACAGGTAAAGCATTCCTAATTTCCCCCCATTTGAGAACAGAAATGCACACTTAAACACGTATGGCAAAAAGAACTGTTATCTAGCGGTTTAGAGGGAATGTATTAGATATTTAGAATTTGGCTTCATCGATCTCTTCAGGCGCGATTTTAGAGAACTTGCAGTCTTTGTTTGGAGAAAAGACAAAAAAAAAAAAGGGTACTGTTATCAGGAAGAGACTTTTTCTTTTTCATCGATCACTTTTCAAGCTATGACTTAAAAAAACATTGTTTAAGTCTAGCCACATTGACTTTTTGACATATTTGGACACCGTCGCAGAAACAAAGCTATGCAGCGTGTGCATGTGGCAGAATGATTTATTAACCCGTCTATTATGTATGACGCACGTGTACGTCCTAAATCTTTTAATCCAAACAGTGCTTGGAAATATCAGTCCCTTGTCTTATCCGACGTAGCTCTACGTCTTATTCTCAACTGAGAGCTTGCGCATTAACGATGGGATCTCTTACCATCGTAAGATAAGATTTACATTAGCGCAGTGGTGCTGAATGTATCCTAAGTAGCGTTCCACATGCAAAATAATTGTAATTCTTACAATGCTACGAGATCCCATCGTCAACGCGCAAGCTCTCAGTAATATATATAATGTACTATTCCTACAAACAGAGACGCAAAATAGCCTTGATCGTAGGAACAGTATATTATATATTACAATGTTCTTGAGCCGCCGTAAAACACTAATTCAAACAAACCTACATACGCGTTAATCAGCCGAAATGGTAATTTGGTGACAAAGACACCAGAAAAACATGACACAGCGAAGACTTCAAGAAAAGATGAAAGAAGAAGCCCGTGGAATCATGTCGAAATCGCGATGGTGCGATGGGAATGGCAGGGGAACTCTCTCCACGCTCTGAACCAAGAGATGTATTTCACTGACCCCCTCTACATTTTGATTTTTACTGTATCAAAACGCGGCCAATAAAAATTGAGATAGTCGCATCAAAAAGGTACAGATAAATGATATCAGCCGTAGACTATGGCCCCGGCATGAGTCTATCATCATCTTTATCATAAAGTTTAAACTTATAAATCTTTCTTTGAAGTGAAGACACAAAGCACCATTCCTGTCGCCTCCCACAATATCTGGCAATATGTCATAAAACATTTTGCGACTTGCGAGTCACTTTACATTTTTCTGTGAAGTTTTTTTGTGATTGTTGTTGTTATTATTGTCGTTGTTGTTCGATATTCCATATCGGTTGCCAACTATTTACATATCAATGTAGTGCTCGTGAACGTATTTAGTATACACATATATCGATCCCTAGGAGCACACGTACCTCAAGTCCATTTTTGCAGAAGTCGACTTGAGATACTTGTGCTCCCAAGAGTCGATATATCTTACACCTGTGATACTTGTCCATCAGGCGCAGAGAAGTGTCAGGATTGGACGTCCTGATTCAGAATTTTGGATTCGAATGCAACATGTGTTGAAGTCAAAGAGTGCTAAATGAAAAAATAAGAATGTTTTTAAAACCGGCGTAATAATCTTATAAGGCCCCTTTCTCATTTGATGTAGTTTTTGTTACAAAAGGTTTACTTATGTGGTGATAATGACGATTTTAAAGGAGGGAGTTGTTTGTGAGACACCCGAATCATACCTGAGCTAAAAGTTGTATTGTATTGTATTGTATTGTATGGTATTGTATTGTATTGTATTGTATTGTATTGTATCTATGGTCACTGATGATAGGTATTCAAGATTTAAATTGCTGTGAAGCCAGGGTCCATGTGTAATGGGAGCTCTTGCAAGTGGAGAGGGCCTGGGTACGACTTCGTTTTCCCCCCTCCGTCCCGGTGTACCGTGATCAGATTACCCCCCTCAATTATTACCCCCCGGTAATCTGATACCGGTATCAAGCTACCCCCCGGTAATCTGATACCGGTATCAGATTACCGGGGGGTAGCTTGATACCGGTATCAGATTANTCAAGCTACCCCCCCTGGTATGAAATTACCCCCCTCCCTTTTTTCTATTTATAACATTTATTTTATGCCCGAATACAAATTCAAGACAGCAACAGCACTAGCAACACCAAAAACATCAACAGCAACAAGATATAATAATTTTTTTGAGTCACTAAAAAGCATCCGTTTTGGTAGCGTTTCCGTCATACAAGATCCTCCCCCCCCCCCNTTTTTTTCCCCTTTCTTTTTTTTTTTTTTACATCATCATACTTTTGCCCTTTTATTCGAGTGCTACCGAGTTCATAGATGACGCTGCTCGGGTTTGATTCAGCTATATCCCCTTTCTCCCTCTCGTCATTTGTTTTTTTTTTTTAATTTGCTTTAATCTTTGCTGTTTTATATTCCTTTAAATATTTACCACAGATGATGTATGCAGAGTGTGAATGCAAGTACATTGAAGCTGTAGGCCTGTTTGTTCCTGACTCAAATTCCTTTTAACATTTACACCAGTAATATGACTGAATCTTTTCATATAATATGTGTGCAAGATGTCAATACAAGTATAATGAGACTCAGTTTTTAACAAGTTTAGTTGCTGATTCACATTCCTTTTTTAACATTTACTCCAGTGAAATGCTTTTATCTGTTCATATGATGTATGCAAGGTGTCCATACAAGTAAATTGAGGCTGGATTTTTAGTACTTTAATTGCTGATTCATATTCCTTTCAAACAGTAATATGTTTGGGTCTTTTCATTTGATATGTGTGCAAGCTATTAATACAAACATATTGAAGCTGAATTTTTGATAATACGTTTTAGTTTTGATTCAATATTCCTTTTAAATATTTACCACAGTAATTTGCTTTGATCTTTTCTGTATACATGTAATGATGTGAAAAGAGGGCAATATATTTTCGATAAAATTTTAGTTTTAGTTATACAGTATTCATATTAAACATATTCAGTATTATTAGTTTGAATCCTTT
>JAWQUT010000176.1:1318738-1321238 GCA_033807755.1 Ellobium chinense
ACCCCGTGAATACACCACTCCCTTCAACAAGCACAATATTCCTTGCTTTACCCTCTCCAGTTTCATGTACACCTTTCACACATCGCTGATATAGCTTTTTCTTTTTCAACATTCATAATACAAAACTTGGCCTTGACATTAATATATGTTAATGCATTTCTAGAAACGCAAAATATTTTTTATCCATTCCATGAAGCAGATTTTATTTCGTTGTTGTTGTTGCTGTTCTAGAGTCACCATTATGTCGTCCTCGCAGCTTTTATAAACTTTTCACAAAGACCCGATTATCCCATATGCTAAACCAGAATACATGAAAAAAAAAAAAACAACCAACATCAACGCTTTAATGGATACCAAAACATGGAAAAGCTCGAAGGGGTAGACATGTAGAAGACGCCCAAAAAAAAAATAATTAAAAAATCTGCGTGCCTTTTCTGTAATGAGATTCACAGAACACGGAAGCAACTCTTTGCAATCATTTATGAATTGGGTCCTTCCATTGAACTTGTTCAGCCAGTTACCGGAAAAACAGGTTTTGTTCTGTGGAATGTGGCTTGCTTTCATTTACAGGAATCCTTCGGTCAATAGCAGCTAGCCTGAGAGCTAGGAGAGCTATGTGAAACTGCACTGGCTGTTGGAGTAACTGACAAGACAATCCTCATGGAATGGCCCACGTGAGCATGGAGAGTTTGGGAGCGGTGGAGGGGGAGCGGGAGGGGGAAGGGGATGATGACATTTAGATGTCTTTGTCTCGGATCTTGTATTTACACACGGAAAATGGGAATCAAGAATGCCTTTTGAGAACCAACAGAGATATAAATTCAGTAATACAGGTGTTGCCTTTTAATAGCATCTTCTGAGAAGCGTAGGTATGTTGCCATTAAGCCGTGCTGTTTGTTTGTATATTTTTTTATATCTGGGATGCGTTTGTGTAGTCTCGGCCACTGTGTTGGAGGAGCAGTCCGTTTATTATGTGGGCAGTTCTTTGCACAGGATGTATCAGTCTCATGACAAGCCACGATGGCTGTGACTAACGCGGAAGAGTTAGAAAAAAAATGCACTAACTTGCGAGCGGTGTTTACTATACTTCTATCCTTGCCTCAATTATTAACATTTACATACTACTGTTGATTCTTGCCACATCCTCTTCCGACACTAGGCCGTTGTCAAAAAGTGCCACTAACAAATTTGAAACTGTAGATGGTTGCCGCCATTTTGCCGAGCTCTCACTTCCAATATTCCTATAAGACGCCACATTTCTAACAAACGTCTAGTAGATGCGCGCACCAACCAAACTTGAACCCCTTCCTACCAAAGAATGTTGCAGGTCATCTTCCTGAAATTAACTCCCTTGAATACTGAACGCTTGCTAGTGGTGCTCCATATGATTAACGTTATTCACTCTAAGTCCATATCTACAAAGCTTTCAGTTGCTAAGACTATTGACGCCTGGGTTTTTTTTTCTTCTTTGGATCTTATAAATGAAATGTGGTATTGTACAAAATTCTACAGTGATTTCGATTTTTAAAAAATCTCTTGTAGGTTAAAGTACTTCCTTTGCACCATCTTTCAGTGGGAAGACAAAAGTGGGCAGGGGAGGGGGAGGGGAAGAGGGNCTCTCTTCCCGAATTGGTCCCAATTTGTATATTAGGCTGGTTTTGACGGCCTGACACATTTTAGTTTTAGATTCATGAGGCTTAAATTATGCCAGAGACGTTTAAATTGGATGCCTTATCTAAATCACAGGTCTCCAAAACCTAATGGATGTCAGATCACTATATTATAGTATACATACCCCCTTTCCCCGTCACCTCCTCCCCCTTCCCGCCCCCCTCCCTAGGTATACACCCTTCAAGCTATTACTTGATCATCTTTCACACTCTTATTCTATTCTCAGCCACCTCCAGGTTCCTTTTTCTGACCTGTGTTCACACCCTCCTTTCTACTTTTTTACCTTTTTAAACTGTTCTTGAATGCACCGTCTCTTTCTTGTATTTATTCTCTTCATTTGATACCGAAGAAGATCCATGTATAGTATCTAAAATGTTATTCTAATTTCTTCGTTACATTTTGGATTGTTTCGTTATTACACTGTTGGCAAGTGCGTGCTTTTGAAATAGTACCTCGTATATAGAAACATTTATTCTACACCATGGCTGGCAAGGCCACACATAGATGGATTTATATATCAGCGGATTAACAGGATTGTACTCAATCAGTAATTTGGCCTATTACTAGATGCCAGAATTCTTAATAAGAGGGCTCTCAGTCACGATCATAGCTGCTGGTGGCGAAGGCCAGACAGTTCTCGACACCCTCGAGGTAATGAGTATTGTATGTGTTCCAAAATAACACTGCATTAAGGTGCACTTTCTTACCTTCAAGACGGGTGATTAATATCTGAGTGTAATGAAAACGCCCTGCTTTGGTAAACTTAGGAAATCCCCTTCACAGAAATCCTAGATCGGCCCACTGCCACAAGATCCCCACCAAATTTTTA
>JAWQUT010000176.1:1326238-1333313 GCA_033807755.1 Ellobium chinense
TAAACGAAATTAGGAAAATACAACCTTGAGAATATCCTTGCCACCCCCGTTAACCTTCTTAGAAGCGGCGAAAATTCCCCCCTGGCTTTTCCAGGTATTTGATGGGGGCGAGTGAGTTCCTAGAAAATAGTGGCTAGATTTCAGTTCACCATGCTGTTAACAATATCGATCATCAAGGGATTAAAAAAGTTGAGGCCGAAAGTAATAATCACAAAACTAACACGACCCTTTACAGTAGAAATTTCTGTGATGGTGGTGATGATGGCGATGATGCCAAAGATAAGAATGCTGATGATTTATATACAACTCACACTTTACCTGTTAATAACTGTTCGGGCTACTTCAAAGTGGTCAGTTGTTAATTAAGTATTAATCATCATGACGTGTGGCTAAACTAATAAAGATACTTCTTTTAACCATTACTATGCCAGTTTACCTTTTTTTCAGTACCAAATTTTATATGCAGTATTCAACGAGGAGCCAAATGAAAATATTGTATGGGATGTAACTGTTTTTACAGATGCGATTTAGCAACACTTCTTTTTAACTTTGGCTGACATTTTTTGTCGCGATCCTGGACATTGGTGTGATTGAAAATCGATTGAAAACTCTGGAGCGCTGGACCTAGACCAACTGTGGTCAAGTGAGCTACCCATGAAGGATTAACTTTCTGCCCTATACATTGCGTTATATCGCCTCTGAGGGAAGATTTAAACATTAAGAGTCGGCATTATCTAGTACGTTCTTAAAATGAAAATACACTGCTCTGTAACTGAAGTGATTTAATAAGCTTTAGCATTATCTAGTGTGTTCTCAAAAAGAAAATTTATTACCCTGTTATCTGAAGTGGGGAGTGAACGAGCACAAACAGATGTCCTATGCCGAAAAGAAACAAACAGGAAAATGCTCAAGAAGATAAAAGCAGAGAGAAAATGGAAGAAAGAAAGACAGAAAGAAAGAAAGCGATGTGGCGGGAATCGAACCCACGACCTCTGCGTCCGCAGTCGGCACCGATCACCTCGCCATTAGTTCGGAATCGGGTAGATACCTATACACAGTCACCCTGCTACTTCAGAAAAGTAACTTGGTTTTCAAGAAGCGGCATGGCTGTATATAGACGTCCAGCCGATTCCGAACTGACTGCGAATCGATGGGTGCCAACGCAAAGGTCGCAGGTTCAATTCCCACTACATCACTTTCTTTCCTTCTTCCATTTTCTCTCCCAGCATTTGTCTTCTTGAAAATTTTTTTCTTTATCCTAATCTGTGTGAGAATCTGACTGTGCCCGCCCACTCCCCATCTCTGTTACTAAGTGCTCCGTTTCCATCTTGTACTACACCTTCCATTATCTGAATAATGTCTAGGTTAGGATTAAGCCAGCAATTATACCGACTGTTATCAAATCTACTTCACATCATGATGGAAGAATTTGTAAATCTACCGTTTCATAGAAAAAGACCGTTTATGTCGGTTTAGGGCACATTTCTGCTGTTTTATGACGTACAGGCACATATGCAAGACAATTTCTATTGAAAGTGTGCTTTTTTGTCAAAAGACGGCAGCTTTACTCTTAGTACCTATGTATAGAGCCTACTGTTTTCTATCTCTCCATTTTGGGGGGGGGGGGGAGAATTCAACCAGATGTGCTACTGATTAACTGAGAAAATGAAGCGCAGCGTCGTTGGAGTTGCTGTCGGGCCACTCCAGGGAACATGACAAGATACAGAATACAAGAATCTTTACCGGTTCAAATCATAAACATATAAGCACCCAGCTGAGGTCAATGACATTGTTGAGGAGACTGCGCATCCCCTTTAAAATGAACCTATTCTCAGTAAGGATGCTGTCACCTGCTCGCAGTCTTGTTGATATTTTTCAGTTTTTGTTATGACTGCAAAATTCCGGTCGTTAAAAGTTGCTGCTGCTGGACAGTGATGTACATGGTAATATGTACATACATTATAGTGGTAGCGGCTTGTAAGGGGGAACAGTGGTTGTAGAGGAAAGGGGAGGGGAGGGGTGGCAATTGTGTAATAATAATATAAGCCACAGGGAGCAGACGGATGAAGTTCAGTAAGAGTTTGCTTAGTGGAGGGTGGGGTGAACGGCAAGGGGTGCTCCGCCCTTTATATGCGGAATCGCTGCTGCTGAAGTTATTGTGCAGACTGAGATAAATTCCTGCTTCTGCAAAGAGGGTTGTGTGTGTGGGCGCGGGGGATGGGGGAGGGGATGGAGGGGGAGTTGGCTTCAGTGCTCCAGCTGTTGATGTGTTCATTTTTCGTGACGATGGTATGTTGGCGTAAATGATCTTGTGGTAGTAGCAGTAGTTGTTGTTTTATGGTGATGGTGGTGATGACGCTCTCATAATGGTTTGCAAATATATGGGGAAGGCAATAATGGTGATATTGACAGTGTGGTTCCCATTGATTATGTATTCCTAACTGTTGTACCTCACAGCAAGTTAAGATAAGGCTTATGTCGCGTTCTGATCACATCAGAGCAGCGTGGCCTAATGGTTACGGCGTTGGACTCAAGATCTAAAGGTCCTGGGTTCGATTCCCGACGACGGTCATGTTGTAAATGCCTTGGGAGAGCATTTCATTCACATTTTCCTCAGTCCACCCGTCTGTAAAATGGGTACCTGGCTATAAGCAGTGGAAGATATTGTCAGAATGCTAGTGATCAGCGCCTATAAATGGCAGCGGCATTGTATGCTCCCCAGGGAGTCGAGAAAGTCCTAGAATGATCAGGCCTGCTGGGGTAAAATAGTGAAGTCGCATGAGCGGGCATTAGCCTGGATATGAGACTTATAAACCGCATTATTATTATTATTATTATCAACTACTGACATGATATGAAAGCTTAATATGTGTGTTCTTGTTAGGTGTAATAAGTTTTGAACTAGTGTTATTCTGGTCTGAGATACTGTTGTATGAAGTAGCCAGGGGATCACCGCCTTGCAAATGAAATAAAAGTTCTGAGAAGATGGTAACCATAGAGCATTGTTCGACTATTAAAAAGTAATCTAATCTGCCTTAAAAAAAACATTAAAATCTATCCACAGTTACTAACTGATCGCTATTTCGTGTATAAATCTGATGCTATCATCGATTTCTGTTAGAAACAAAAAGTCGATACTGACCAGCCCAACTCATCTTGAGAGCCTGATTTCTCAGTGGTTACATAGTCTGGCGACATACGCCTAAATTTGACTAGCAGCAAGGCTGTTCGTGTCATTTCAATAACATAGTACGAAATGACGAGGCTGCTGTTCTAAACTCTCAATCAAATTAGACTATCAGACTAATTAAAATTTAGGGAAAGAGAAATTTTGAAACAGACAAAGAAAAAGAGTAGACCTGGGGGGAGGAGGGGGAGTAGTGGGGGAGAGGAAATAGGATAGATAAAGAGAAAAGCGAAGTAAATAAGAAAGGGAAAAATTAGTCAAATGGAGTGGCAGAGGAATATGATTAAATAAATGAAGGCCATCTTATGGCCAACAAATTGTTACAATTCGCTCCGCTTAATCGAATTATAGTTTAATATCACGCTTTAATAAATAAAACAAAAAAATGTGTATACACAGTGAAAAAAAAATGTGCAGTCCAATCCCACTATCCTTTAATTGCGTATTTTTTTTTCACACTCCCATCCCATAGAGCTCACGACTGAGCGGAGTCAAGTGTGTGGTAATATGTCATAGAGTGAGTCTAAAAATAACTACTTACCCAGTATTCAGAGTCCCCGAAGACGCTGTCCACTGAAACGAGATGAAAAAGTGGGAATTTTGATCAAATTGAAACGTGGGTAACATTCACATGACTGCCTGTATGGATGAGGTAATTTTGAAATGCACTTTCGGTCTGCATGAATCGGGGAAAATCAAGATTTTCTGAAACAGTGGAAACCCAAGATTGGTTTTGTATGGTAGAGGTCACTTATTCTATAAACCAGTGCTTTTCTTGAAATCGCATTTGAATGAGGAGAATTCAGTTACAGGAACGATAAGAAAGCAATCAATAGGGAGTCGAGGTTGATACTTTTGACGAGCAGAAAAATGTGTAGAGGCGTATCAAAGGTATAGACATTGAGATTACGTATGCATTTAAAAACGGATCTTGGAAGAGGTTTGGAGGGGGCAGTATGAAGTCCTCATACCATCTCTCGCTACCCTCCCCCCCTCCTCCCTCACCCCGATCCACGTCCCTCAAGGGGCACCAAGATTACAGATTGAGTCCCACACTGATGTTGCGTAATAGTATGCATACGTCAGAAGCGGATCTTGAAAGAGGGTTAAAAGTCACAGTGCGATGCCCTCCTACAATCCGCCCGCGATCCCTTCCCGTTCTTTCCCCACCCTTTCCCAGAAACCCAATCACTGAGACCCCAATTTTCAACATTATAGAATGAACACGCGTGACGTCATCTTCCCAGAAGTCTATATATATAGAGAATATACATTCATCTGACAAGAGGCTGGGCAGAGTGAGAGGTTGTGATCAGCTCATTACTCCCCCTGTCTGTGGGGAATGCCAATATACCCCAGCTTTGACCAGTTTCACTTTGGCAATGTTGTATAGAACATAACGTTGTCTATCTTTTCATCTGAATCACTCCATTGTATATTTCATAGTTTCCAAAATGACTATCCCTATGAGCTATTCACGAACTGATAAAGAGAGGTGCAAGAAGAGAGTTTATTTGTGCCTCTGTAAAATTATGATTGTGGCGTATGCGTTTTTCCCCCTTACAACAACAGATCTCTTGGTTTTAAATCCTGTGACAAAACCGCGGATATCTTTGTTCAACCCAGATAATAAACTGAATTCGATTTTCCCGTAAGGTTTGCTATTCGTCCAAACCCCCTTCTTCTTCTTCTTCTTCTTCTTCTTCTCCCAACTCGTCAGAAATGTCAATGCGTCCCCGGCACCACGACAGCATGTACAATCACACGCTGGCATTTGCTGGGCTTTGAAAAGCATTCATGAGAATCTTATTATATTTATGTCGGCACACATTCTTGAAGCAACATTTCTTTGTAAGCATGTCCGGGGCTTTCCCCATAATATTATTTTGATTACAGTCGAGCTTTGCTTACTTCTTGTCTAAACCGCCAACTGCTTATCGCCTACAGGATATTGGTCTCACAAGGCTGAATGATACTGCACTATAAAATCAAAACATCAACACGAGAACACGTAGGAGTTCTGACTCAGGTGTGACCCAGCCCCTCTAGAGTGTCAAGGAAGTCAAAGGGTCAAAACACTATAGCTCGAAAGGGGTATCTTCGTCTGAAGACCTTCTGTTGCCTCGCTCTCTGAGTTAGACAGTTTCCTATCGATCTATGTCTATCCGATGTTTATCTACTTTGTTCTGAAAACTGTCATCGTAATACTGAATAACATCTTTATGACCATTACCATTTCTTCTTAATCCTTACAGAGTTGTATATGTAGTTATGATACAATGTTGTCTGGTCACTATCTGTATTAGGCAGTAACATAATGTCTGAATCCCCTACTGCTAAAGTACAAAATTAACAGAACTTTATTACATTAAATCAAGATTGTGTTGGATGTGATGGTATCCGTGCTGACTGTCCATACTAACATCAACAAGTTTAACAAGTTTATTAGGAATAAGCCCAGACCACATGTAGTACATGGGCAAAAATACATTATACAACGGGACAACACATGAACATTTAAAGCTCTGTAACTACCAACTTCACACATGTTCACAATACACTACGGAGTGGGTGGGGGAGGGGNGGGAGGAGAGATTAGGGTAGAGAACTCTTGTAGTTCTCTGTTCTTAAATGGAGAAAAATTGGCTCATCAGAGAGCTTTTGTTTTTAAGTTCGGATTTCTTACGCACCATTATGGCAGAAGCAGGCGTAATGTACATAACATGGCATTTCCTGGAATACGACCGTATCGTACGAATCAGATGTGAATCTCACGTCTAGTTTCTCTGTTATAGTCTAATGTAGAGCATCTTTATGTGTTGAGCAGATACCTTGTATGTTCAATGAGAGTGGATTTGTATCTGTGTATGTTAGAAGAGAGGCTAGATGGAGTCTGTGGGAGGTGGGGAACGGACGTCATGTTTGTCTTCTGTGATCCTAGTGAAGACTGCATGCAGTCTATAAAAATCTGCAATTACGACCAGCAGAACCAAATTCGGTAGGTGAATGTTTGCAAGATTTGGACTCAATGTTCTCTCACCTCAAGAGAACTTACTTTAGCACGTTTTTTGTCAAGATTTGATTTCTAGATCTGTTCTTTGTCCTTTGTGCTATCTTCAAGTCGTTTTCGGAGATTTTGGTGAGACCCTTTGAAATGAATTCTCTCCTTGCTCAAAATTTCAGAGGTAACGCGGAATCCATACACCTGTTTGTGTTTTGTCACGCTCCTTCCACATTTGCCTAGGTCATTTTTTGAGATTTTGAGAAACTGAGCACCCTGAACCGGATGCTTAACGCAAAATAATCAGGCAGGTGTGGTTTAACTTGTAACCGTGGGATTAAATAACAAGTCAAAACCCGACACTGTTTTAATAGGAAAAAGACAATAATTTGAAGATCATATTAGAAAAAACAACTCAAATCATCAAAAAAAAATGACTTACGCAATAAATGAGAAAACGACAGTTTATTATCTTCTGTACCTTATGTAGATCAGGTGTAGAGGTTGGTTTCGATAAAAATGTCGAGAAGTAGAATATTAATTCAGGACGGTATTTTAAATACAGGCGTCAAATTATGGGATTAATCTAATCAAAACTACCACTCACAAGACACAGGTATGTTAATATCATGTAGGTGTTGAATGGAAGGAAAAGCCAGTCTCTCTCTGTTAATCAGGGGCGGATTTCGGATCCTCAAGGCTCCGGGCACACAAAAGATGCCCACATTCACACCATAAGACAGCCATCCTTGGTGCCATGACAACAGGTTTAACAATTGAAAAATAAACATTCGTCCGGCTCTCTACCACTCTCATTTTATCTTTCCATCTCTCCGTCTTTATCTTTTCTCCTCTCTTTTCCTTTCACAAAAAAAAAAATCTCGTCC
>JAWQUT010000176.1:1333333-1344715 GCA_033807755.1 Ellobium chinense
CCCCAGCTCGGGGCCCCCTAAAAGCACAAAACCCTGAGGCCGTATGCATAATCCTTACGTTAGTTAACGCACAGCGGTAACCCCAGGAAACTCCCAAAGCATAGTAGTATTCGCCGTGGTTAAAGCAATACGTTGACTAACGTATGAATTATGCATACGGCCGCTGGACACACGTGTTAATCGTATCTATAGCTAAATCCGCCCCTATTATTACGTTTGCCGTGCCTCCCACGAAGATCAGCAAAGAATATTCTGTACGAAATTATACTGGGGATTCCCCTCACGGCTTTGAGCTGAAGCGAGAAGGGGGCGGAGGGGCGGGGGCTGCCGCTAGTAAACGGGAAACCGCACAGAACAGCCAGCGGCACATGATTGTTATTCATGGGGACATCGGAGAAATTATGAATCCCAATTAGAGTAGGAGGTCATAAGCTGTAACGTAAGGAGACCAATCTAGAAAAACTAAGCCGGAGCCATCCGTATTTTGAGGGGCATATTTGTTTTGTGAACGCCTTATAAAGACCTTGAACTGAACTGAATTGAACTGAACTGTGACATAAACTTTAAGCACCAGTTAATATCATCTACCCATATTCATACTGACCCTCTCATGTGTTTAGATGAGTCAGTTACCAATATCAGTTGAGCCAAAGTAAAATCAAAATGCCAAATGATTTCTCTACAGGCTAGCACCCCCTTTAAAAAAAAAAATAATTGAAAACTTGTGAAATTCAGTTTGATAACGCCAATTTAACAACCCTAAGTTCCAGACATTATGCTCAAATTTGACATGCAAGATCGCAAAATCAAAAACATGAAACAGGTCATTCAGATGAGGGAAAAAAAATCTGTTTTCTTTAAATATGGAAGCAACTAATAACCCCCCCCCCCCNCCCCAACCTCACCAATGTAATCTACTTTGTTAAACTAAATCTCATATGGGTCTCAATGTGCTAATATCTTGTAGCTCGTTTCCTTGGTGGAGAAAAAAGCTAGGGGAGGGTGGGTGGGTAGAGAAGGGGTCAGTGAGCCATGCAGTGGAGAAACTGTTATTGAGCGAAAGTCGTCAGCTTTTTTGTGTTTTTTGCATTATTTTACATACCAAGCCAAAGACTTCCTCAGAAAGTCTTTTAGCAACGAACTAATTTGATCTTGAACCACGTTACACTTGTCTGTTTGAATCGATCTTGACTCCATCGATTCCCCCCCCCCCCCTGTTCCCCATTTCCATACTTTCTGGTCTAACATTCCACCCGTCACATGACCAGTCGTGAGGAAGTCTGTATGAGGGTACGGGTGTGAAGCCACCACACTCGGACTGAGTAAGACATGGAGAACTTAGACCTTCCTCATGGAATATTCATGAGCAGGCCTGATGGTCATTCACTTCCGGAGATTTCTAGCCACGTTTACTGATCTCCGGCTTCACACCCTCATACAGACTTCCTCTTTATGAGATTACGTTCACGCGGTTAAGGTTACTGTTCAAAAAGGTGCGCAGTAGACTGTGAACATTGATAAGTGTATGACTGTGAGAGAGGTTAAGCGTGAAAATAGGGCAGGCAACTCAAATCAACTAAGACTGATCACGTGATGGGTGGAATGTAAGACCAGTTAGTATGGGGAATGGGGAACAGGGGAGGAACACATTACACAATGTTGCCTAAGATGGCGACTTCTAATGTCGATGAATGGCCAGTATGCGTAGAGACCCCAAGAAAACTGTTTCAGGTGAGTTGACATGAAAAATAGCAATCTGGCATCATGGGAAATGCAGCCACATGGTGTAAATGAATTTCTTGCCAGGTATTTTTTTTTTACCGGGTGGAGCTAAAACAATTAGACTTAGTTTACGAGTGTTTCAGTTCTTACGGCTTGGCAACAGGGCGATTCTTTGGAAACTTTTCCCTTCAACGAACTCGTGTTGCTCGATTTCACGTACTATCCACGCCCGAAGATGTCTGTCTTAGCACCAGGCGAAGATCTCTCCCTTCCATTTTGTTGAAACATGGCAAACCGGAAGTTAGCACCCTGTCCCAATTCAAAAATAGTTCGTGAATCATGTGACCACACCAGCTCATAAAGAAAGGTCATTGATGTGGGCAGACCTTGTAGGAAGACGTGAATATTGCCAGGCTGGCCAAGATGTTGCGAAATTTGGCTATTTTTCAAGTTCCCTGCTCCACAGCCTTGACTGCTTGGCTTTTTTTTTTTGTGCCACTTTGTAAGAAGTTGAAATTTTATCTGATTTCTATACAGTTTGTTTTTAAAAAATCCAATAAAGGATGAAAGGTGATCTCATCTTTCAGTGATAATTTTTAAAGGAACGAATAGTATAGTCGACTCCACTTAATCGCAGACCTCTGAATGGCAATGTCCTCTCAATGGCAACAGTATTCACATTACCAAACGCTATACTTCTCTATAAACGACCTGGATAATCTCAAATTCTTTTAAACGGCAGCTTTATTCGTGAGTAAGGAGAGTGGCGATTAAGGTGAACTGACTGTACTCGTATTTTGTTATTTTGAATAAAGTTGGAAATTCGCGAAAGTTGCAGCTAAGCGGAGTAGACAGAATGTAAGTAGACTGATCTTTTTCTTTTTCCCACTCTTATCTCACAGCAACCCCGAGTGTATATAATAATATGCTCCATCCAGTTTCAACTTCCTGTTATCCACTTATATCTCTTGTGTTCCCTTCCTTGTAAAAACAGCTTAGTTCTACACGTACAAATCAACTTGCACAGTTCAGCCCTTTCATATAAGTGGCCTTTTAAGGCTGAAGTTTTGCGCAATGCAATGAATACTTTATAGGCACTTGGGACTTAAGAGAAAAGGATGGATGAAATTACACCTTAACTGACATGGAATTATTCATACTAAAAATATAGTTTCTAAGAATAGTCTCTGATTTTGAGCCTATGAGAGATTTTGTTGGATTAGTCTGGTGAGTGGGCAGGACATCTTATTATAGAGTTAGTACTTAGCCATATGCAAAGAAGATATATATATATATATATATATATATATATATATANTGTGTGTGTGTGTGTGTGTGTGTGTGTGTGCGTGTGTGTGTGTGTGTTCAGTTGTCACTGAGTTAATCACAACTCAATGAGACCATGAAAGAGAAACATTGCGAATGAAAGGAGTTGCAGTAATTCATTGATTTCTGTACTTGAACACCGTAGAAACATATACTTTCACTGTTAAAAAAAAATATTGCAAATAAGCGAATGTTACGATTAAGCCAGCGGATTTCCCTAAACTTAGGTTAAAAAGGGAAAGAGAAAACAAACTGCACCATAACTCATTTTAATCTACATCTCGTAAATGATTAAATCATGATTGGTACCAACTTTTAACAAGTCAAATTTATCTTTACGGGACGACACATGACCCCCATTTTCTGTCAAATTCCACATTGTTGTGTAGAACAGGGCATTATACGGTACAAATGGCAAGGAACCGATGTTCACAGTTAATCTCAGTTCAAAAACATAACCTGTTCAACATACCTAAGGACGTCTTTACCTCCAAACATTACTGAGCCAAATTTTAAGAAATCCCAATATCGTGATATCGTATAAAAATAAAACAACTACAAAGATAAGTCTTTAGAGGTTGCAGGAGCCAAATTGTGAAAGATTCTTTGAGCCATTTAACAAAAATTTCTTCTCTAACCACAGGGACGTTCCGACATGGCCAAGACTAGTCTGCAGGTCTGGTGCCACCATTGTGCTCAAATTATATACCGTTTACGGTGGGGGTTCTTTGGTTAGATTTTTCACAATTTTAAATTCCATGAAAAGAGGTTAAAAATTTGGCCTTTTTTTGCAGATCATAGGTCCGCACAAATGAAATCCGCTGAACCCATTGGGAAACACTGCCTGCAACAATTATTTTTTTACAAATTCAAAACTGAATTTCATCACTTTTGCGGTGTGGTTTCATGTTATATGATTATTTCTACACAATCTGTCCAAAGGACAGCTTTTATACTCTTCTACTATCGACTCGGATAGTCCAATTTTTTTGACCAATTAGGCTCCTGCAACCTAAATGCACTGAGTTATATTTATAGACACACGATGGGGTAAAGGTCCTTACAAACGGGACTCTGATAAAATAAAATATGCATGACAATCTTTCAGGTTATTCATGATAGTAGATATAAATTTATTCGCGCTTTCTTAATAGTTTTACGTCTTTTACTGTCAACAGCGGAGTGTGGCAAGTTTGCTTTAGTGGGAGAGAGAGAGAGAGAGAGAGAGAAAGAGAGAGAGAGAGAGAGAGAGAGAGAGAGAGAAAGAAAGAGAAAGAGAGAGAGAGGGAGAGAGAAAAGAG
The DNA here is from genome assembly GCA_033807755.1 of Ellobium chinense. Classification (NCBI taxonomy): domain Eukaryota; kingdom Metazoa; phylum Mollusca; class Gastropoda; order Ellobiida; family Ellobiidae; genus Ellobium; species Ellobium chinense. The sequence continues at coordinate 1,337,683 of JAWQUT010000176.1, forward strand.
AGAAAGAAACAGAGGAACAGGCAGACAGACAGGCAGACAGACAGACAGACAGACAGACAGACAGACAGACAGGCAGGCAGGCAGGCAGACAGACAGACAGACAGATAGCTAGACAGACAGACACAGACAGACAGGCAGACAGGCAGGCAGACAGACAAAATGGCATGCAGACAGACAGACAGACAGACAAGAAAAGATGCATAAAACATGGTAAACTTTTTTGCTAAAAGCGACTCCATCATGACTTGCGTAAGAGGTCAAACTAGGCGTCAGCTTTTAACGTAATCTAAATCCACCATCTTTCCTTAGCGTCTTCCGGCATAAAAACTGACGCACCGGGTAAGATCATCTCCCATGAGTATCCAACAAAAAAAAAATGCCTCTTTTCTCTAGTAATTGTCTCTGTACACGGATACGGACCTCACGATTAGCCTACGCACACTGAGATGTCGATCTAGATGTAGATCTGTGTTATATACTATACTCAAAGACGTTCCTTCGTAGTAATATTGTTATGTGGACGCTCTTGAGATTGAAATAAAAGGGAAACACTCTAGATCATTATCATACAATGTATGCCTTGACATGCATTCAATCCTGGGCGTTTCTGATCGTCTCTTGACATGCAGACTCTTCAGATTATAGTGCTTACATTATTGTACTACATCCTGCTATGCTGTTATCTTTGGAAGTGCTGGCTTTAAAGTGGGATGCCACATAAAATCGACTCCGCGTAATCCTTGTCCTGATAACCGCAAACTACCGTTCAATCGCAAAGTTTGTCACCTGGCATAATGTTTTATTTCTGTATGAGGTCACTGGATAATCGCAGCCCCTGTAAATTGTGCTTTCTCTATTCTTACGAAGAATTGTGAATGAAGGCGTAATATAAAGTATAAAGAAAAACCAGGATCAGATCTAACCTTTTCACCAGGACAAAACGACTTGATTCTTCACACAATAATTTTTCCTCCCTTAGGGTCAAGAGATTTATTATATTCCCATACTGTCTCCGGAATCGGTCTAGGATTCTGAACAAAAGAGTATCAAAATCTGCACTTGACCTTAACCTTTACAGCGATCATCGCACGATATCGTGTGTTCCAGTCCCGGGCCCCTACTGATCATCACATGACATCGTGTTTTCATTCTTATGTCCCCTGATGATAAACGCACGATGTCCATCATTGATGGCCACATTGGCCCTAAAACAATATCATGGTAAGGGTTAATAATGGAATACCCAGGCTTTAAAAAAAATGGAAACCTTTCTTATCCTCAGCGGGTTCAGTCTGCGAATTGGGAAATTCCTGTAAACCAACCAAGCAACATATCAATCCACCGATCAACCAATCAAACAATCAACCAACCAACCAACTAATTAGCCAACCAGCCAAACAGCCAGCCAGCCAGCCAACAAGCCAGCCAGCCAGCCAGCCACCAGCCAGCCAGTCAACCAATCAACTAACCAACCAACTATCCAACCTGTCAGCCAGCTAGTTAACCAACCAACCAACCAACCAACCAGCCAACCAGCCAACCCACTACGCAGCCAGCCAACCAACCAACCAACCAACCAACCAACTGTCCAGCCCATCAGCCAGCCAGCCACCCAACCAACCAACCAACCAACCAACCAACCAACAACCAGCCTACCACCCAGCTAACAACCCACCTTGCGTGAAAACATAGCCACTATGTCTGGGAAGGGGGTAAGGTTAAATGTTCAAAATCCTTTGGTCTCTCTGTGGGATTTCAACACTTCGGGGTAGTTTTTAATAGTTCAAAGGGAAAATCACATAATGGGATCGCAAACAAGCGAGGTTTTATTCTCAAATCGATTTAATCCACGTAGATATAACGTAAACAGCTTATGAACGAAAACGCGAAATGAAGAAGGTTAGGTAAATAGGACGTCTTCACGCACAACGGAACAACAAGAGAAAAAAAATAAAATAATAATGACAGCTACACACACACACACACACACACACACACACACACACACACACACACACACACACACACACNCACACGCACGCACGCACGCACACACGCACGCACGCACGCACACACACACACACACACATAAAAGAAAAGAAAAGAAAAGAAAAACAAAGAAGAATAAAGTAAACAAGTAGGTGGTGTGCCCTTAGGGAAGGTGCTGACGGAATGGGTCTGGCTCAATTTCGTGCTGTCTTTTGACACTTCACTGCACAGGAGAGTAATAACGCTCTTCTCTTGGGCTTACCAAAACAAAAGAAAGCAAAAACAAAACAAAAAGAAAAAAAACAACAAAGCCACAGGTTCACTTCCTGAAAGTCGAAATCATTCTCAAGGCCGTGTTTTGCAAGGATTTCACAGAAAGCGATTCAATATAGATCTAGACTAAGAACAGCAACTCTGGCAGTCATTCTCCCCTCCGCTTCTCCTCCTTCCCAACGCCTCCCCTTTTCCCGGGCCGCTCAATAGTACTTAAAGCTAAAAAGCAACACAAAACAAAAAATCTTGACGATCAGAGGCGGACCTGAAGACAGACTCCAAAACAGGCAGAGATCAGAGGCAGTATGCATAAACTCTTTCATTAGTTAACGCATTGCAGTTACCACGGGAAACTCTCAAAACATAAGAACTGTGCACTCTGGTTAACGCAATGCGTTAACTAACGTTTGGATAATGCATACCGCCAATGATACCGAATAGCGCATATGGTCCTTGAAGTCATCCAAAAAGGCCATTGTTGATATGAATTGAACTGAAACGCAGTAAGTCTAAAATCGTAATATTAGCGACGCCGTTTAATCGCAGCTTCTCTTAATCATGAAAAAAAAGTTGCGCATACATGGAGTTGCTTATAGTATAGAAAATTTAAGAATCTGTCATTTAGAAATTGACGCTATTAAGCGGAAGGTGCAGTTCAGTGGAAAGACTGCTCTCAAACATTATGCATACACAATCAATCATTCGGGCGTCACAAACCTCAAACAATCATTACTTCTGCATTCTAGTTTCCAATTGTCGAAAGAATATGACTGTCTTATATGGTCGGTTACACTGGCTTTTATAGACTGATGCACCGTTAAATTTGCTTTCCGAGGAGAGATAAGATGCAGCTTAAACCGAAAGTGAGCTTTGTCGCAGTTAAATGATATTAAGCCTGGTCTAGATCTCTTTAGACGATTGCTTTGAACAATCAGTGCCTTTCTTTTATGGTTTCTTAACTGACAGAGTCGCTCTCTGTGGTCAGTCACACAAAATACAATTACAAGACTAACACCCCATTTTACAAATGGGCAGGCAGGCAACGCACCAGCGGCGAAAGAATACCTAGCGCACCGAACGGCATCATAGACGAATGCATCATACTCCGTGAAAAAGTTGGACGATTGGCGAATCGGGCGGATTGAAAAGATCTATCGGATATTGTATTTCGTGGCTATACACATTCTTTGTTTTTTAAAGGATAAAAAAAATAAAGAGGCCTGATGTGTATAGTTACTTTTTGTGTATTTTTCTACAAATTTAGGTGAAATCCGCATGTTTTTACGTTACGTAGTTCTCAAGAAATCTGTGACACAAATTTGGCTGAAGCGTTTTATTAATATAGATATTGTACAGCCTCGACACTTGGAACAATCACAGTCTGAAGAATACATGATGGAAATGATGCATCCTCTGTAAGATTGACTTACTGATTAAGTTTATTTTCATGCTTTTATGTCAGAATGGAAATGTCTTGCAGTAGTTAACGGGAGCCTGAAGTTGCTTTTTCGATTGCATCATATCTATATTAATAAAACGCTTCAGCCAAATTTGTGTCACAGATTTCTTGAGAACTACGTAACGTAAAAACATGCGGTTTTTACCAAAATTCGTAGAAAAATACACAAAAAGTAACTATACACATCAGACCTCTTTATTTTTTTTACCCTTTTTTAAAAAAAAGAATGTGTATAGCCACGAAATACAATCTCCGATAGATCTTTTCAATCCGCCCGATTCGCCAATCGTCCAACTTTTTCACGGAGTACGATGCATTCGTCTATGATGCCTTTCAGTGCGCTAGGTATTCTTTCGCCGCTGGTGCGCTGCCTGCCTGCCTGCCCATTTGTAAAATGGGGTGTTAGTCTTGTAATTGATATTTTCTAAAAGCTTCGTGGGTGTGATTTCATCACGTGAAATTATTCTTCACTCAACATTAATCTGGCCACATATAGGCCTACACACGGTAGCAGAGGGTTACCCCGATGCAATGGAATAAAATCAGAAAATCGAAATTAAAGGTAAAAAAACGTAGACTATCCCACATGAATCTGCTTTACAAAATATCAGATTTATTGGATAGTACTATTTTTTTTCCAAAACAATATTTTAATGTTAAAAACTGATGCTACTTTCATTCTCAATAACAAACAACAATACGACAAAGGATGGCTCCATCAATCTTCACAGTCTTATATCTCAGCTAATAATCTGGGAAAATAAGTCTCATTTTGACTGGCTGCAAGACACGTACATTATGGACCATTCTGACGATGAAACATACAAACCATAAAAACAAAATACAAAAAAACTAAAAAACAATAGAGTAAAGGCAGGTATTTGTGATAGGGCTCTGCTTGTGTTAGGGGCCGTTTGTTTCGCTTCCCGTTAGCCCCATGCAGATTTTGCAGGTCCATACAAAAGCAGAAATTTGTTCTCATCCACCAAGATCGGAGTCAGGCTACAAGAAAGCCAAATGAGTGACCCCTGGTGCAAGCCTTAGCGCATCAATCTGCTTCTACTTTAGTTTAGCTCGGAAACTTTTGGTTTGTGATGAAGTAGATTAGATGGTAAACCTCAATGACCATTAGAGGCTTTAGTACCACGACCGCATGCTAGCGTAAATTTAACAAATTTATTACTGTGAGTTCAGACCACAACTGTGGAACGTAGGCTAAAGACCACAACTATGGAACATAGGCTAAAGACTGCAACTATGGAACATAGGCTAAAGACCACAACTATGGAACAGAGGCTAAAGACCACAACTATGGAACATAGGCTAAAGTCCACAACTATGCAACATAGGCTAAAGACCACAACTGTGGAACATAGGCTAAAGACCACAACTGTGGAACATAGGCTAAAAACCACAACTATGGAACATAGGCTAAAGACCACAACTATGGAACGTAGACTAAAGACCACAACTATGGAACGTAGGCTAAAGACCACAACTATGGAACGTAGGCTAAAGACCACTACTGTGGAACATAGGCTAAAGACCACAACTGTGGAACATAGGCTAAAGACCACAACTATGGAACAGAGGCTAAAGACCACAACTATGGAACAGAGGCTAAAGACCACAACTGTGGAACGTAGGCTAAAGACCACAACTATGGAACAGAGGCTAAAGACCACAACTATGGAACATAGGCTAAAGACCACAACTATGGAACATAGGCTAAAGACCACAACTATGGAACATAGACTAAAGACCACAACTATGGAACATAGGCTAAAGACTACAACTATGGAACATAGGCTAAAGACCACAACAATGAAACATAGGCTTAAGACCACAACTATGGAACATAGGCTAAAGACCACAACTATGGAACATAGGCTAAAGACCACAACTATGGAACATAGACTAAAGACCACAACCATGGAACATAGGCTAAAGACCACAACCATGAAACATAGGCTAAAGACCACAACTATGGAACATAGGCTAAAGACCACAACCATGGAACATAGGCTAAAGACCACAACCATGAAACATAGGCTAAAGACCACAACTATGGAACATAGGCTAAAGACCACAACTATGGAACATAGACTAAAGACCACAACAATGGACCATTGGCTAAAAACCACGACTGTGGAACATAGACTAAAAATCACAACTGTTGAAGATAGGCTAAAAATCACAACTGTTGAACATAGGCTAAAAATCACAACTGTGGAACATAGGCTAAAGACCACAACTATGGAACATAGGCTAAAGACCACAACTATGGAACATAGGCTGAAGACCACAACTGTTAAACATAGGCTAACGACAGGACAATGATCACGATATTATTTTAAAGTATAATGACTATCATGGATTCACATCATCAGTTGTTCATAACATACACTTTACAATTAACGCATACTATGTTTCGAGACAACTTACGCTACTATACACTTTTACAGCAGAGAAATCTGCCAAGTTCAACTGCCAACTTTTTATTACCTTTGTGGGAATGGAGGAGACGGGGAGAGGGAGCAGAATCTAAACTGTGATGGCAGATGTAATGTTTTTACCCAGCTGAAAATTTCACGGATAATTAAAAAGTTTGTGCCCCCGAGGCTTGCAAACACGGCTGCAAGTCAGGGCCAAAAGAGATTTTCTTCCATGCTTAATACTGCCCGTATATTTTAGTTTTGTTTTAAGTAAACTCCAGGATTGTTTGCGTCCGTATCGCTGGTTGACAGGGATCATTCTTTTTATGAGATAAACCATTACTTTAGGCCATAAACGCCGCTGATATATTTGTATTTATGTTCTGTTTTCATCTCTCCGGAGTTTTGCCGTCCCACGCTGACAAGGGCTCAGATGTAACCGGACGTTCGTTTATCATGAGTATTATTTAGGTTAAATAAGCCAGTGGTGTTAAGTCAGTATATCTATTTTTATGACCTATATCCATATCCTATTTGTTGGCTCGCTCGCTTCCTCCTTCCCTCACGCACGGACGCAAGCTTGCACGTACGCACTCACAGACTAGCCCACGCACACACACACACACACACACACACACACACACACACACACACACACACACACACGTGGGGGAGGGAAAGGGGCATTCATTCATTCACTCACATCACGTAACAATACATCAGGTCACTCACTTACTCACTTACTCACTTACTCACTCACTCATTTACTCACTCACTCACTCACTCACTCACTCCCTCCATCACACCCTCCCTGCATCACTCTCTCTCCTCCTCCCCACTCCTAGCACCTCTCTTCCTTCCTCTTCCTCCCCCTCCC
>JAWQUT010000176.1:1344739-1355421 GCA_033807755.1 Ellobium chinense
AACCCCCTTTTTTTTCACGATACATCTTATGCAGGTGTATTCAAATAGTGGGTGTGACGGTATACATAGCCAAAGTCCCCTGTCACGATCAACGGAAACTGCAGTGTCGAGCATGGCTCGTTCCCACTTACAACGGACGCCAACAACTGGGTCTGTTTCCGCTGCTTTCCATATTACAACGCAAAATCCAGTTCTAGGATTTGTTATTTTGTTGACGTTCGAGTCTGAAATTGCTCCTGGTACGTCCAGTACCGCAGACAGAATGATTGTGGGTGATGTGTTGGTGTGTGTGTGGTGGGTGGGAAAACGAGGTTACTGTTACTGTTCACAGAACAAGATGTTGTTCCACTGTTTTACCAAAACATAACACACACACATACACACACACACACACACATACACACTCACACACACACATACACAGACAGACACAGACACACACGCACACACACGCACGCACATGCACGCACATGCACGCACACACACATATACACAAACGCACACACACAAACACACGCACACACAAACACACGCACACACAAACACACACACACACACACACACACGCACACACACACACACACACACACACACACACACACACTCACCATACACACACCTTATTTTATTCAAATTCAATGACTTTTAGAACTAAAAAGAACCTCGGCTGAAATAATAGGTACATTTAAAACAGACATCATCTATGATTTGTGCAACCTTCATTGATCTAGGTGATATGCTCATGTCACAATGAGAGGAAAAAACAAGTCAGAAAATGACGGTCGAGGTCAATTATTTGTTAGGTTGTAAAACGGAATGCTTTTGGGAAGACATTATGGTTTAAATGCTTCAGTTGTGACATGACTCTACAACTGAGCTGCCTGGAACCTCGCAACATTAGCAGACAGTATCCATCTGCTTATGTGTTGTAAAAAAATCAGCAGCATAAATTTGAACTTTTGATGTTAATAAACTTTGAAATTAAGTGACACTATTTTGGCCATCTGATACTCATATAATAAGGACGTTTTAATGCGTTTGCATAGAGTCGTATCGGTTAAATCGCATTCGCCTTAACTGCAATGTTGTGTTTAGTAAAGCACGTTTACAGAAAAAAAATGCGTAAATAGCAAATGAAAAACTCCACTTAATGGCACCCTTCTTTTAATCACACTTTATTTCTATGGTACCATCAAAATGGTTTTACACATGGTCTAGTGTACGTCCTAAAATGAAAATTATGGTGAAACCAGGTACACCTCAATGGACCGTTTCCTTACACGAATGCTTAGCTATGCCTACTGTTTTCAACATGTGTCGCTGGAAGAAAAAAAAATCACTACAACCATACTGCAAAATATACGCATGACATTATAATAGCCACTCAATCATCTGAGCTCATTGCCTATTTACGCAATCTGTAGTCCACGGTTGCCAAATTGGCTTTATGAGGCGAAATTCCATACATTTAACCTTTTTCTCCTTGAGGACGGCTGGTGTTAAGAAAAGTATTTAGCATTGTTGTTGTTTGTTGGCTGTCATAAAAAAAAAAGTGTTATGTTCACTCATAAATGATACGCCCAAACAAAAAAAAAAAAATTACCAAGGGCAGTCTTAATGCGTGTCGATGTAGTTTTTGCTGGTTTGCCTTACACAAATTATGCCAGCAACTGTGTGGCGACTTCAGCTAGTAAAGATAAGTTACCAGAAGCTCTGAGCTGGCCCTTCGCTTCCAAGGTATTGAGATTAAGCAGAGTTGACTGTACTTATAAGTTATTATAAATATTTTGAATAACTTCATTCGTCCTAGAAACAGGCCTGACTTTAAAAAAAAGTAAAATAAAAAAACCTAAATTCATGACAGCAGATTTATGACACCGTGCATAGCGGCCAGTTCCGGAGCCCACCATCCCAAAGAAATTCCTGTGATTTCCTTCATAACAAGAATCGTAGAGCGGCGCTGTTTGACATGTCTAACGGTTTGTTTGTTTTTTTTTGTCTCTAAATTTTACAGGGTCAGTTGCACAGGAAAAGGACAGCCGAAATGCTTATGAGGAAGTGCGTAAAAAGAAGTCATGCCTAACAAATTTAAAGACCCGCCCATGGTAACAAAGGAGGGCGGAGGCATGATGGGATGCTTCCCTAATTTGATTTCAACATCATGACTCATGTCAGAGCATTTCTTTAAAAAAAGAATTTCACGTGTAAATCATTTCACACTGCATATAAACTTGGCAGATCACGGGTTTACTGTCTCTCGGAACGTTATCCTACAGAATATTGGAGCAGCGTGGCCGAATGCTTTTGGCGTTGGACTCAAGATCTAAAGGTTGGTGAGTTCGATTCCTGACCACGGCCATGTTGTAAGTGCCTTAGGCGAGCATTTCATGTTCACATTTTTCTCAGTCCACCCGTCTGTAAAATAGGTACCTGGCTATGGGCAGTGAAAGATATTGTCAGAATGCTAGTGCTCAGCGCCTGTAAATAGCAGCTGCACATGTGATTCACGGGGATCTGAGAACGTCCGAGAGTGATCAGACCTGCTGGGGTAATAATGGTGTGAAGTCGCGGGCATTAGCCTGGATAAGAGACTTTTAAACCGCATTATTACTGATGTTAGAAAAGTCTAATATTTGAAACATTACGGCCATTAAGTAAGCGGGGCTTGATTTAGATGTTTAAGGATCGGAAGGCACAGCTTTAACTTATCAATACATGTCCGAAATCAGACTCGTGTCGCACTGTGCTCACAACATTTCTGAGGGCCTCACTAATCTCATATCCGCTTTATCACCTCATTTTTTTTTTGCCAGATAATTGAATACTGTGGTTATTTTTTTTTCATGAATCGAAAAAAACAACCAAAAACCCGGAAAATCTTACTCCTCTTAATTGTAAATTTTCTAATGACCCAAGGATTTGAAGTTATGCCAAACCGGCTGTATTTTGATAAGGTGTCAGAAAGAATGTTGATTTGTTACACTGCAGGATGCATAATGACTTCAAGGTAGATACTTAATCAGTCGACTCCGCTTTATCGAATCCGCATAATCGCAATTATGGCCGCATCGCAACATTTTCCATGTAACAAATATAACAAGGTCAACAGATAATCATAACTTCTTTTAATTGTAACATTGGCTTTGCTTCCAAGGTAATGAGATTAAGCAAAATTGACTCTACTTATAAGTTATTACAAATATTTTAAATAACTTCATTCGTCCAAGGCACAGGCCTGACTTAAAAAAAAAGACAGAAGAAAAAAATAACTAAATTCATGACAGCAATTTATGACACCGTGCACAGCTCATTCAAAATTAATTAATTATTTTAACTTCTTAGAATTACTCTGAGACAACGTGCGTTGCATAATCATTTCCGGAGACGTTTCTGAGAAGATACCTGTACTTCCCTCTGTGGTCAGAGGATATATTTGCAGTCCACTCTGCAATCCGTTTAGTTAGCGACTTCCTCTTAATTGCAGTGTTTTGCGAATAAGAAAACACGGGAGAATCTCGATATAAAGCTTGGCTTGAGATATGAAAAACGTTCATTTATTGTAACTGAGGTATAGCTGAATAGAGAACCACCCGAATAATGAAAGATAGAATAATTATGCATCCGTGTTCATACTTAATAATACTGTATACTTTCTAAAGGAGTACTCAGTATCGAGATTGTATTTTCTATTCAGGAGTCAATGGGTTTATTTAATGGCGATTCCTTTAAATCGTAACTCGTTCTATAATCATAAGAAGTTGCAACGATTTGCAGTTAAGCGGAGCTGACTGTATTTATAGAGTTCGTGTGGTTAGAATGGTTCTTTTCATTTTACTTTTAAATGGCTTTCCAGTGCAGATAGGTCTCAAAGTTACCGCACCGGATTCAGAAACAAAAGATCGCGAGTTCGAGTCCTATCAAGACCATTTATGTAGGTCAATGTCGTGGGAATGTTTCATTCACATTTCTTTCAGCCCAGATGTCTGTAAAATAGGCAGCGTAAGATATGATCTAATTGCTAATGATATAATGTTTGTCAGTGTCTGTCCATTTGTCTGCCTATGGACTGTCTTATAGTAGCTATTAATATGTCCACAGTTTTTAACATTGTAAACGCGTGAAAGTGAAAATAAGAAAGAACTGACTGATACATAGGAATGAAATAGCGCGGTCCTGCATATTCTCCAAGGTTACTAATAATGCTGCTGCGTAAACTGGCTTGCCAAAGTACGGATGTTATGAGCAATATTGTAAACTATATGAACATTATCCCTCTCATTTTATTTTTTTTTCTAACATCAAGATATCTTTAGAGACAGAGGAATTGTCTTAAGTCCTTAAGTCTCTATATACATTATGGCTATTACAAAAATATCATTTGTGTATTATAAAGCCAGTCTAAAAGAAGCCATCTTATTGTTGCCTCTTCTATAATGGAAATATGTGTTCGAAATATGAAAAATAAACACAAAAAAAAAACAACAACCCCTGTCTACTTAGGTATCTAAAGATCTTTTATACCCATGTCACAACCTTCAGCCCTGCCCTGTTCCCCATCTCCCGGTGTACAGCGAGCAGCACGTGTAACAAATCTCCCGGATGTAGAAACCGAGGGAGACAGAGTCAACTCCGGGCAAAATGTCTTCCGAGTCCTTGATTAGCCTAATTCATTAAGTTAATGACTTTTGCTATCTTCCCATCACACGATTGGAGACATCCTGTTTGTTGTCTTCTCGCGAAGACAAACAAGCACAAAACAATACAAAGCAAAACACATTTGAAAAAGAGGGAAAAAAAAGAAATACCATGACACAACCGTATATAATTAGCACATTGCATTCCCAGGCAGTCCGCGGTTTCCTAGAAAGTGTCTTCAGGAAATGATGCACAGCCTGTCTTGTGATGTACGATCAGGGACGTATGGTCAAGACGGTTAATGGGACAGAAGACCCCCCCCCCCCNCCCCCCCCAACCCAGCCCGAGGTCCAACATCAAATTATGCCTTTTGAAAGCTGCCAGCATTTGAGCAAGTTTAACAAAGTTTAACAAGTTTATTGATCATGCCTAGCGCTTACTGGTAGGTTTATGGGCGGTCAAATTAACATTTAATAAATGGTCGGATAGACACGGTAGATTAGACAGTATATCATCACTGATCATATAAGTACTCATTTCTAAATAACGAAGTCTAGTCCACAGTTTAAAACAAACAAACAAACAAACAATAAACAAACAAACAAACAAACAAAGAAAAATTGAAGCTCAAACATACCATGAGGAAAAAAAAAATTGGTCCTGCTTATATATTTATCAGTAACTAACATTTTTACGCTATGCTTCTACAAAAACTATTTGAAATCTAGTGAGTTTTTATTGTTTCTTTTTTTTTTTTGGTTTCATGTATATTCCTTGCCACTTTACTGAACAGAATAAAACGTGCCATGATGAGTACAAAGATGGAAAGAAAACAAGGAGGAGGGATAGAAAGAGAGTGGCAGACTGGATTTGCGTGCAACGGAGAACTAGTAAATCCATGGCTAGAGAGAGAAGGGTACAAAGTACACTTGCTGTCACTTACTGGCGATCGGCTTAAATGCAACTTCCGATAAACAATCATGACAGTTTTGTGTGTGTATGAGTGTGTCTGTGTATATATTTATATGTGTGTGTATGTGTGGGCGCGTGTGTGTGTGTATGTGTGTGTTATTTGCATGTATGTGTGCGTGTGTGTGCGTGCATGGGTGAGTGCGCGCACGCGCGCGGGCCTGTGTGTGTGTGTATATGCGCGCATGTGTATGGGTGTGTCTGTGTGTGTATGTGTGTGTGTATGTAGGAGAGCATGAGTCAGTGTGTGTGTGAGTGTGTGTGTGTGTGTGTGTGTGTGTGTGTGTGTGTGTGTGTGTGTGTATGTATGTGTATGTGTGTGCTTGTGTGCTTAAGTGAGTGCGTAGGTGTATGCTTTGGTTGTGTGTATATGTGTGTGCGCCTCTGTCTGTATGTGAGTACATCCATGTGTGTGTATGTGTGTGTATGTGTGTGTGTGTGTATGTGTGTGTGTGTGTGTGTGTGTGTGTGTGTGTGTGTGTGTGTGTGTGTGTGTGTGTGAGTATATGTGTAGTTTTGTGTGAGTGTGAGTGGCGTGGGCGTGGTCAGACTCCGTACGAAACTGACTCGTGAACATAACAAACTTTCAAGCCCTCAAAATCCCAAGACTATAAATAGCACTGCTTTTCTCCCTCCATTTTTTTTCAAAACACGTTATGTCATACCAGCATCCTCAACTTACCGCTGAGTCAAAAGTTTTGATTTTTGTTCTGCTTTCTTAACAGTGCAAGAAACTCCCACACCAAAGACAATAAATTATCCAAGCGACAGGAAGTCTCTGCATATCATTAAGAGATACTTCAGCAGATAATTGTCATGCATGATTACTAGACGGATCACAAATTGAAATTCAAAACACTCTGCTATAGTAAAGGAGTAACACCGTTCTACACAAACACACACAAACTTTTGAAGTGACAAATTCAAAAGCTAGGTGTTTATGTCTCCCTTCACAAATTGGTCAAAGGCGTAACACCTTAAACCGAGCGATTAGTTGACAAAAAGAAAGGGAGGGGTCACTCTTCACCGACTTAACTGTTGTCTTCTGCCGTTTTATGACAAAAGGAAGAAAGCGCCATCGGGAAAGTTTTGAGAAAATCGCAAAAATGTTTTTCAAACTTTAAGGACTTGCCTTTATAATTGTTTATAATGAACACTGGCGTTTAGTGTCCTTTTAGGGTTCCCTAACTCCGTTATTTATTGAAATATCGTGATGGGACCCAGGCAGAAATGTGCGTCATCATCTGGGGATTCCTAAACTATAAATAACTCAATTTGACCTACTTTGGCGCTTTCGTCCTTTTGTCATAAAACGGCAGTATTTTTTACCTGCTATTGATGTAGTGTAAAAACACTTCTACCTTCAAACGGTTTTTTTTTTACCTACAAAAGGCTTCGATCACATTCGCATCCGTCCCCTCCTCCCTTTCCCCCTCTCTCCTTCTCTCTACCCCNAGCCATGACCCCTTGCCCCACAACTGCCACACATCATCATCCAACCAACTACCTGTCTGAAAACAGTTTTAACACAACTGACATGTCCACAAAAAGGCTGTTGATGCAATGTTCAAGGGTAACTAATTCCGTGTGGGGCCTCTATATAACAGCAAAACAAAGAAACATACAAACAAACAAACAAACAAACACGATGCTGGATTCAGTAAGAGGGATCCCGTGAGTCCCTTTACAGGGCTACGGCGCCTCAGATTCTTGAGATGCGCAGGGGATTTAGGGTTTTCGTTTTAAAGATGCACAATGTTAACATCAATGCTGCATAAACAAAAAACTCTAATGTGGGTGCAGTTTTTTATAGGCTCAACTTTCAAACTGAAGGCACAGCTGACATTTTTTGGGATGACCGAATGTAAAGAACAGAAAAAGCCGAGAAAAGAAAGAAAGAAAGGAAGAAAGAAAGAGAGAAAGAGAGAAGGAAAGAAAGAAAGAAAGAAAGAAAGAAAGAAAGAAAGAAAGAAAGAAGTTCTACTTTTAAAGGATAGCCATTTGGAAGTAAGTCTGTTAGGCAGAGCAGCTGCTGGAGGCGAAACCATCCCCTCCAAAAATAAAAAATTCGGATGCTTCCCCATTCATTTACCTTCCCCACAGTGAGACAAAGTTTACTAGTTTTTTGGCAGGTCGGACAGGGAGGGACGATGTTGAGGCCATTGCAAAGGCAATGTAACGCTCATTCTCTGAATTTATCAGAGTAACAATTTGACATGGGGTCGAAATATTATCTGCAGTTTTAAATAACGAATTCAGCGCGTTCAAAACTTCTGGGTTAATATCTTGCTCTCCCTTCTACCTCTGTTCCCTTTTCCCTTCCTGTAACCTAGAGGTTAGACGACCTCTAATTATTAATATTCTATTGATTACGAGGTCCTAATGATTACGAGGTCCTAATGATTATGAGGTCTTGATGATTACGAGGTCCTAATGATTATGATTGATGATTACGAGGTCCTAATGATTATGAGGTCCTAATGATTATAAGGTCTTGATGATTACGAGGTCCTAATGATTATGAGGTCTTGATGATTACGAGGTCTTAATGATTACGAGATCTTGATGATTACGAGGTCCTAATGATTACGAGATCTTGATGATTAGAGATGTCAGATACATGCACTTAATGGACAGAGGTAGGTACAGGGGTGGTATTATAAATGGCTCTCTCGATTTGGACCAGTTTCTCTGGTCAAAATATCCCCCCTCATGCTATGGGTTTAAAATTTAGGACAGTTAGTGACCTGACATACAATGTTTGGCTCTCTAAGGCAAGGGAGTGTTTGGGTCCGGGTGTTTGGTGTGAGTGAGGAGAGGGGAGAGTGGTACTGAAGAAAGGCTAAATTAATTTATCTTTCCTGAAAGCTGGGAAAAAAGCTCTACACATGGCTAATTGTAACACAAGGTATATAGTATAGGTTTTCCTTCTTTATTATTTAGGGTGAGGAATGTGAGCTCAGTCTGATAATTTTTCAGATGGTACATATTATTTTAGGGAAGTCTATCATCAGGGATTTTACCAAATTACTGTGAATGATCAAGTTTTGAGAAGATGGGCCGAAAAAACATGCACAAGAATTTCTTGGAATCAAACCAGTGTCTCTCAGCTTGCAAGTCTGAACGTGTTACCACTACATTACAGGGACGCTAACTTTACAGCAATTTAATTCTTAAATACCTACAGCCTAAACAATTATGTTCCCTAACTTCCACGTGCGAGCCTAGTGCTTACCCGTGACCTTAACACACTTCCCGACTGCTCACATAAAGAAGGCCAGCCGATGCTTACAGACATTTTATTTACTTGACAGCTGACCTTTTTTCAACAACAACAACTGTTTACCAGTAACTAGTCTATACATTACTAGGTCACCCACGTTTTCGAGCTTTGCTCTCAGGCCATGACAAATATGGGATTCTTTTACCTGGGCTGGCTGATTCGGGCAGGTAAATTAATGTAACTTTCAGCTGCAGAAACATGAACAGCACCCTTTAACTGAGAGAATTCTTCACAGTTGACCTAGCTTACTAGCATCTCACATATTCGCAGTTTATCTTCTTTTATCACGAATCAGTATACAATATCTGTTTACAATCCAAAAGAAACAGATCCGGTTTAATGTACTTTCTGCTTAATCGTCCACAGAGTTGCGATTAAACGCATTCAAACGTTCTTTGTCTGAAGAGTGTTTGAATTTGTGACATGGGAAAGTCTATCCATATCTATGTCCCTTCCTGGCTCCATGTCTTCTCTCTCCTCTTCTTATCTCTGTCCTATCTTTTTTTTCAACAAACCATCTCCCATTCTCCTAATCTAGTCTTCCACTTCACCCTTATCTTCTTGCTTACCCTTTGCATCTCTAGACCTACCATTGTCCCCTTAGCAGAGGACCTAGCGTGCCAGGAAGGTCTAAACCTGATAAGCCTATGCACAATATCGGTATAATCACTAATAACAACGATGCTTCAAGAAATTTAAAGTGTCCTAGACATAACAAAAAGTCATTTTTATAATAGCAACTGCTTTCATCTTATAAGCGATGAGAACCTACGCCCCTCTAAGCGCAAAACTGTGGCGCCCAGCTCGTCAATGATAACTGTAGTTAGTAGTAGTAGTGATGATAATAATGACAACAATAGTGATAAGTTTCAAAAGTCATGTCCAGCCTCATGCTCGCTCACGCAGCTTCATACTAGTATTGCCCAGGCGGGTCAGATCCATCAAGCATTTTCTCAACTCCCTGGGGGACATTCGAGTGCTGTTGTTAATCAGAGGTGCTGGTCACTAACATACTGCCTGTGTTAAGGAACCCAGTTTACAGAGGGATAAAACTGAAAGGAAAGTTTTAAAGAAAATTATGAAAAAAATCTCATGTAAGAAGGACGATGTTAAATATTGCTGAATAATGGCGTCCGCCTTTTTGCCGAAGGATCACGTGATTGAACATAACACGTCATTGTTCTTGCCGTTGTCACGTGAGTTAAGTATGTAGGTCAGAAGACATTTGCGGGAATACCCAAGACACCACTAACGAAAGTTAGCTAATGTTGCCATTCAAGGGGATTTCCCTCACGAATAAGATTAAAATTGTACAAAAATCAATTTTCCTTTACGTTGCGGAGTAAAATCATTAAATATGATAATATTAAAATGGCTAAAATCCCTTGTTTTTTAAAACCGGTGTATGACTAGTTCCACGAAATATGCTTCAACACCCTGCGTAAGGAAATGTAGGGAAAACAATATCTCGTTTCTAGGGGAACGAAAAGCACGAGATCAGAGTGGAAACATGGAGATAAGAACTTAACTTCAGAGAAAGGACTCCGATGGTATCTCTTAGCATTGTTTTCTCGAAATCATCCAAATCATCGTCTCCAGTAGATATTTAAACGGGCAGTGACGTTCTAACTGGTTTTTTACGGTAACTAAGAGGTCAGCGTGTGCATCCGCTATGCGAAATACTGTAACTGTGATTAAAAGTACTTGACTTCCGGAAAAGATGGCCGGGCTAATCGCATAAGTATCTTAGTGCTTTTGTCAAGTGTGGCCGGGGTCATCGCTGGTAGGGTGGGCT
>JAWQUT010000176.1:1370882-1383382 GCA_033807755.1 Ellobium chinense
TGCAAATATACCTCACCACAGGAATATCATTCTCTGTCATGAAAGAAGCAAGAAAGAGACACTTCAACAGTACAGAATGCATCACTATTGACTACTCAAAACATATGTAGGAAATAATTAAATGTGGGGAGGGGTTAAGGTTTGTGACACCTATTAGAAGGGCAAATCACTGATTGTGTACAACCCAATTAATCCGCTAATATATAAAATCCCCTTTTTGGTAGGGGGGGGGGGCTGCCAGACAGTGTTAGAGTGTAGAAATATGTAAAATGACCTGTGATCTACGTAAAGCATCCAATTTTAACATTTCAGGTACAATTTGAGCCTTCTAGATAAAAAAATAAAATGTGTAGACCTATGTATTCGCACGCGGTCAAAACCAGCCAAATGAAAAATTGGGGACCAAATCAGAATTTGAGGCGATTTTTTTCGAAAGACATTAATTTGTGAAAAATTTTGGGCATTGACCCCCCTTTTTCTTCCCGTTAAAAGATCGGGCAAAATCACAGTGGTATATGTAGAATAACACAAACTGTTAATAGGGCCAAAAGAAGAAAAAACAATAGGTGTCAAAGACCTTAAGATCAGACCGATGTTCACAATGATGAAAGAGCTGATGGGTTGGCAACTAGAGTCCCCTGTTGTGAGGACATTACAAGGTTCAAGGTTCAAAGATTTTATTAGGCCATAGGGCAACATAATGCATTACAATACAATATTACATGATTCTTTTTCTTTCTTTCCTTCTTTCTTTCTTTACACTCTTCCTATCTTTCTTCTTTCTTATTTTTTTTCTTTCATTATTATGAATTTTGATTTATGCCATGTATTATCGAGAATATTGGCTACTAGCCTAAATAAAGCTTTGAACTTGAACTTGAACTTGAACTATAATCCACTGCAAAGACAAATACCCTGTTCGTCATGCACACTATTGCCACTCATCTACCATTTTCTCATCTAGTTGATCTTTCGAGAGTTGAACTGACACGCTAATCATGACATTACTGCTATCATCACTCACTCTCTCAAACTCTCTCTTCTCTCTGCTTGTCTCCCCCCCCCCCCCCCCNCACCCCCTTTCCCTCAACTTCTACAATTCCTTGCCAGCCAGAGGGTGCCCATTTTGGCTTAAAATTTCTGGATTATATTTCTTTAATATTCCGAAACATAAATTACTCAGTCTTCGTATGTCTTCACCCGATTCACTTTAAAACTATTTTACTAATCTAAACATATATTTGGTTTAACTTTTAAATATCCCGGGAGTAGTTGTTTTTTTTTTTTCCGCGTGTTCGTTTGAGCTGACTCCTGCAAGTCCAGAAGCAAACATCATGTGCTTCATTCTCGCCCAGTGTCCTTTAATCTTTAGCATGTTTTTCGACTGTGTCCATACTGCTCAGCTGCAGCGCTTCGCCGCTGCCAGGATCTCCATTGTAAGGCTGTGTATAGCATTTATGCCTTGTATACATGTCTCCGTCGACGGGATCGAATCGAAAAGGCGTCTGAGGTCAGAGGTTTGATACCCAAAGTGCGGATCGAAAGTAGTTTGCTAAGCCTGGGAAATAATCTTGCTTGTAGTTAATCGCCAGCGGAAATGGGTGAACAAGTGCAACGCCATCATTACTTTGGCTGGTTACGGGATAACTGAATGCCAAGTTCATAACTGAGCCCAAAGGAAAGAATATGCAACTTAAGACGATGGAGAGCTTGCGCATTAACGGTGGTTACTACCGTTATTACATCGGTGATAAATGCACCCTTAGTATAGCGTTCAAGATGCAGAGTTAATGATGTACTTTTTACGATGGTAAGAAATCCTATCCTCACTGCACAAGCTCTCAGTTCTTTCGATAAGGATATAGATCTTTATGTCGTTCCCTTCATTTCGAATTTGCGTGTTAGTTATCAAAGATCTGGTGACAGCTAAGTGAAAAACTGGTAGACGAATGGAAATAAGAACGCACGAGGAACATGCTTGCATCATGCAGTGTATTGTCTTCATGTAATTTTGTATTGCAAAATGATGAGAGTTGGCTTATGACCTAATAAAAGCTTTGAACTTTGAACTTTGAACATCATTTTGAATTCTGACAAGCATGAAAGACGCCCACACCCTTTCTTTTTTCCCTTTAAGATCTGCGCTCCTGCATGCAAGGAATGAATTCACGCACTAAAACTGAATAAATTTCTTTGATGTCTGCAAGGATACACATTATGTTACGAAACTAAAGGGAGGAGAAACGTCTATCGAAACTCACTTTTCACGACAGCTCATCATTCAGTTTTACAGCAGTTTCATTTTCGCATCAAAAGAAGAGAAAACTCTTAGAGTCAATCATGCACGAGTAATGTAGCGAAATGCATTCGGGACGACATGTGCATGATCTGTCATTTGCATAGTAGATAAAGTGAAAATATTTTTCTTTAGCGCAAAGAAAATACCTAAGAAACTGCCTTAACTCCAGCTAGTTTCAATTTCGTTACTGCGGGGAGAAAAATTTAAAAAAAAAAAAATGGTCAGAAATTAAACAGCAGAGATCTCGCCGTAAGACAAGAAATAAACCACACCTTTATTTGAAATGTAGAAAGGCTGGGAAAAGAATTTTGCAGCGAAAANGGATACACATTATGTTACGAAACTAAAGGGAGGAGAAAGTTCTATCGAAACTCACTTTTCACGACAGCTCATCATTCAGATTTACAGCAGCTTCAAGGACATACATTATGTTATGAAATTAAAGGGAGGAGAAACTTCTATCGAAACTCACTTTTCACGACAGCTCATCATTCAGATTTACAGCAGTTTCATTTTCGCATCAAAAGAAGAGAAAACTTAGAGTCAATCATACACGAGTAATGTAGCGAAATGCATTCGAGACATGTCCATGATCTGTCATTTGCATGGTAGATAAAGTGAAAATACTTTTCTTTAGCGCAAAGAAAATACCTAAGAAACTGCCTTAACTCCAGCTAGTTTCAATTTCGTTACTGCGAGGAGAAAAATTAAAAAAAAAAAAATGGTCAGAAATTAAACAGCAGAGATCTCGCCGTAAGACAAGAAATAAACCACACCTTTATTTGAAATGTAGAAAGGCTGGGAAAAGAATTTTGCAGCGAAAACTGTACCAAACTACTGTTGCATGTCGGTGGCACACAGGAAATACCTGGCCTTGATACGACAGTTCTCAGAAGTATCTCAGAGAGATAAGGTAAGGGGTTGGGGGGGGGGNGGGGGGGGGGCAGAGACGGCTCTCAGCCTTCCAACCCCATTACATAATGATGATTCATGGTTATGAATCATAATAAAGCTTACAAATACATTTCCTGAGAAACTCGGGAGGACTTCATTGAGATTTTTTTGTTCTTGTCTTGACATTGAAACTCTGAGATGTTATTACTGGTATAGTACAACTTGAAGCTTCCGAATGAGGTCAGAGGTCAGAGGTCACCCAGTGCCAGATTTTACTATACTGTCAGTGTCATTTACCAAACATTCCAGTTACCTATAGTACATTGTTATAATGAATAAATATGAATTACACGGCTTTGTTGCATGATCTCAATAATAATAATAATATTACCAATGGTTATGGCTTGAAGCTGTTATGATTACTTATTACTTTTAGATGTTTGTTGTGTAGAGAGGTTTCCAAACAAAGGACTAAAAATAACGTCAACCAAGCAACCAATCAACGATCGCCTTTTTGGTGCTGTGCCATGCTGTGCCTTTCTGTTTGCTTTCCGGTGCTTGGGTGTTTTCGTTCAAACGGTATTTCCAACTTTAATGGAGTGCACGTAACGTTCTTGGTAATAGCGGATGTCTGTGAATGGAGCGGCATATCTTATGTCAATAGATGTTTTGGTGAAACGTTACGCCTTACCGGTCGCGTTTTGGTTGCATAAAATTTAATCCACTGCGTGGGCGGTATGATCTAATTGGAAAAGATATGAGAGCTTTTAAGAGGTATGAGGAGGCCGACATGGGCGTACTTACCCCTAACTCCCTTAGACAATGAAAAGCTAGGTCAGAAGTGACTCCTTTCCCTCTCCCCTTCCCAGTCATACACAATGACAGACGGGCTGAAGACTAATCTCAAGCGATATCTATTCTTTCTTTCTTTCTTTCTTTCTTTCTTTCTTTCTTTCTTTCTTTCTTTCTTTCTTTCTTTCTTTCTTTCATATCAAACTGCAGCCATTCTAAACTCTCAGTGATATCAGCAGATTGCTTTAAATCCTGGATTTGAAGCTAACTAGCCCCTTAGTAGATCCCTTGTTTGCCCCCATTCCCCCAACCCCCAACGCCCCCTCAAAACAAAAAGAAGAATACTCGACTAAATACAATGAATATACTATGTAAGCAAACGGCTTTATTCCCGCTCGGAATGAAGAGGCAACTGACCTTTCAGATTAAAAAAAAAAAAGTTACTATAATTAGCTTTCCACGTGGCTAAACTAGACCAACAGAAGCCCCCACATGATTAAAGTAGACCAGTGGCCATAGGCATAATCCTTACGTTAGTTAACGCACAGCGGTAACCACGAGAAACTCCCAAAACATTAGTAGTGTTCACGGTGATTAACGCAATACGTTAATTAACCTATGTGTGCGGTGTGTATGTGTGTGTGTTATGTTTGCGTATTATGAGTCAGTATGACATTGTATGTTAGTTTTATAGTCTACCAGAGTTCACTATTTATGTATTGTTTGTTAATACAATAAAATTGTCTTTGTGCACTTGTTCAAGACATTGCCGGAAGGATTAATAAAGTTTATCTTATCTTATCTTATCTTATCTTATCTTATCTTATGAGTTATGCATACGGCCACAGGACCATTCACTATTCATCTACTTGACAGTGTTGTTTTCCAGTCACAACGCTTGTTTTTCAGTACCCATAAGTACTACTCAAGCTTTCGAGCACGACTCTTGAGCCCAAAGCAAAGAAGCGATTGTTTGTCCTGGCTGGGCTGATTCGGAAAGGTGAATTTCGACTGGGAAGGAGGCAATACAGCAGCGACCTTGGTACAGAGGTGGAAGAGCATGCCATATTATGTCATAGGCTCAAAGCTACATGTTCAGTAGGTTAATCATCAGCTGGTCCAAAACATTGCGTGAACTTTCGGTCTCTCGACCCAGTGTTGCGGGAACCTCTTAAGATTTTTTTTTTTGAACTGTGACTCATCAGATGAATAATAATAGTGATCGAGAGAGCTGGAGAGAGAGAGAGAGAGAGAGAGAGAGAGAGAGAGAGAGAGAGAGAGAGAGAGAGAGAGAGAGAGAGAGAGAGAGAGAGAGAGAGAGAGAATCTTAAACTGCATAATAATAATAACACAGCCGTGTAGGTAAACATCTGGGTCAAGGAGAGCGATTGAGATAATTATAATCATGGGTATCTTGTCAATATAATTGGTCTTTTGTTAGGTTTATTATGAATGGGGGACAGGAAAGATCGCGTGTGTTGTTTTTTTTTAAGAGTTGGAGGGGGGGGGAGGGGAGGGGGAGTAGAGTCATAGTAAGATATTTGTGGGTCTGAGGCTCAGCTGGGGTTTAGCGAGAAGTTTGATTCACCCATTTCTCCTTCCACATCCATGCCCCCCCCCCACCACCACCCCTCCCTCCGACCAAAACAGGATCCCTTACTTTGCAAGGAGTTTATTAAGCATTCGTACCAAAGGGAGTTATTATAATATCACATGGACATCAGTAGCTAAAGATCTTGGCTACTCGCCTTAATCACCTGTCTAAAAAGATAAAACAAAACAAAACAAAACAAACCAAAGCAAAATAAACAAATCAAATCAAATCAAAACAAAACAAAACAAGGCAAAACAAAACAAAACAAAGCAAAGCAAAGCAAAGGAAAACAAACCAAAACAAAACAAAACAAAGCAAAGCAAAATAAAACAAAGCTTTCCAAAGCATTAAATGACGCCAGCCAAAGCCAATGTTGTTATGTCCTCTGTTTCCCAATTTGTAATTTGTAAGTCTCGTATCCAGGCTCGTGCTGGCACACAAGACTTGATACTATTAAGGCCTGATTACTCTAGGACTTTCTCAACTCCCTATAAGGCACCGCTGCCATTTATGGGCGCCTATCACTAACATTTGACAATTATCTTTCTCTGCCCATAACCAAGTATCCATTTACAGGAGGGTGGACAGAAGAAAATGTGAATGAGATGCTTTCCAAGATTCTTACAACAAGGAGACCATGGTCGGGAATCGAACCCACGACATTTAGATCTTGAGACCAACGCCGAAAACATTAGACTACACTGTTCCACAAGCTATATATGCATTATACAGTCATTCTGGCTTTCGTGTCCGAGTCTGAGGTCCAGCCAAATACGGGATTGTTTGTCCTTGCTGGCTAATCCTGAAAGATAAATTCACCTTTATATGTGTGTGTATGTGTGTGTGTGTGTGTGTGTGTGTGTGTGTGTGTGTGTGTGTGTTGTGTGTGTGTGTGTGTGTGTGTGTGTGTGTGTGTGTATTTGTGCGTGTGCACGCGTGTGTTTTGAGGGGGACGGGGAAGGGAGGAGGGTGGTCCGAGTTGTGTTGGAAGCATGAGGGTTAGGATCTGTGGGGGAGGGTGGAAGTATGTGAGCGGGAAAGAGGGAGAGAGAATGAGAAGAGCCAGGCAGAGCAGAGCGAAAGAGAGAGAGAGAGAGTAAATGAATGGGGGTGCGTGAAGGATGCTGAAGGAAGAAGCTGGAGGACATGAATGAAGATGCCTGGTGTCTCATAATTGTGTAATGTATTATGTAAATTGAATGCTTTTGGCCTAGTGCCTATAATAAACTGAACTGAACTGAACTGACCTGAACTGTAAACAATGCAAAAAGTAGAGAGCGAGATTAACAGTCGTTGAAAGTTGTGGGTTGCCTTGCTCGGATGGCTGAACATGTTTAAAAACTCAGTGCAACTCGGATCCCAGATGTGAAGGGCGCATTTCTCACCATTATTGGGATAGGGCGTGGAAACCGAAAGTAACGGACAGAAGTTACTTTGCTGGTTTTTAATCATTGTTGGTTAATGTGAAAGCCAAACTGAAGAAAAAGAGATGGGTTAGTCAGAGCATACAGGAAAGGACGGCTCCGGGTTCATAAAAAAGCACAAAATACAGGAAACATTTTGAAGTTTTCACAGATTAATCATAATACTCAGAAAGATGTTGAGGTACAGGCCTACTTTCTATTATAGCTATGACTGTGTTGCGCACTGTTCTTTTCTAAGTTAGAACATCTTGCGTGCAAAACTGAGTACCAAAGTGCTATATAGTGCTTTTTTTTATTCTATTGCGGGTGTTGATCTGAGGAAAACTGTCTCACGATCCAAAATATTCTTTTACCACAATTTTTCAAACATGTTTCTGAGAATTAATACCCAGACAGACAGAGAGTATGAGAGAGAGAGTGAGAAACAGCGAAACTGAAAAACTGAAAAGGGGGAAGGGAAAGAAACAAAGAACGAGGCGACAAGTGAAAAAAAGCTAAAACTACAAACCAAAGTGTCAGTCATACAGATACCAACAAGAAAGAGAATGAATGTCACGTGATCTTACGTCATCAAAGACAACTAATGGACTAACTTAAAATGGCCGTTGTCTAACTATCCGTTTAGGGCGATATCAACTTATGAATCCACAATAGCAAACACTGAAATAAAAGGATGGGTATCAAGGGATCCATTGCTATTGTTCACCGCGCCGACGTACGATCTCACTGTGTGTGGAGCCTCTTCTCCCTCTAATTTTTTGTATGCAGCTACTTTTAAAGCAGCACCATCCGATCGGTACTGTCAGATGACAAGCTCCGCCTACAAATGGCCGCGGAAACTGCCTAGATTTAAATATACTGGCTTTCACATTTCAAATATAAAACGTTTTTAGCTCAAATTTCTTTACCTTAAGATTCGGAGAGACGGGAACCAAAAATCTGCACAATTTTTATGTGTAGTATGAAACTTTTTCTCGTTGTTGTTTTTGCCTCAGACTGTGCGTGAACATTATGCACTCCAGTAATTGTGCCAAATACCTAAACACATACGTAAAGAAATAAACAAATAGATAACTAAATAGATAAAGAAAGAAATGAAACAGTTACTCTATTATCTAAAGTTAGCAGATACACCTAACAATGAATAAATAAACACGTAGCTAAGCAAATAAGCGAGCAAATATGTAACTAAATAAACAAATAGGGACAGAAATAAATAAATCAAAATACCTAAATAAATAGTATGAAAAGTATTATTTTTGAATTTCGGGAAAATGGAGCTTCGATGTAATTCGTTAGATTGATTCCAAATTATTGAAATATCCCTTCATGTCTCTTCTCTTCTTTTTATACACTGAGCGGATCTTTAAGTGTATCATATATTTATATCAAACATGGACAAACGGCACACCGTAGTATGTTACCCAACGGGTTTCCATAGATATTATAACTAGTTACCCAAGCAACCAAACGGGGTAAAATAAAACAGTACACACTTGTACCCTACCACCTACGAGATGCCTGTGTCTGTTGTTCTTGAATGAATGTCGAATCCAAAGTACACGACATCACACAGTGACTTTGAAGAACTGATATAACATATATAGTAAGTCGCAAAAGAATCAGCTCCCTCCCTCCTGTTCCCACACCAAAGCGTTCATTACATGCACATGAAAAATAAAACCACTACTAGATTGCAAGAGCCTGATTGCTATAAAACATTAGACGATCAGAGTCGATTGTAGCAGAGTATAAAATCTGTCCAAAGGAAATAATCATAAAACATGAAACCACACCGCAAAAGTGGTGAAATCCAGTCTTGAATTTGTTAAAAAATAATTGTTGCAGGCAGTGTTTCCCAATGGCTTCAGCGGATTTCATTAATTGTGCGGGCCTGTGATCTGCAAAAGAAGGCCAAATATCTAACCCCTTTTCATCTAATGCAAAATTGTGATAAAATCTAACTGAAGGACCCGAACTATAAACGGTATATTATAATTTGAGAACAGTGGTGCACCAGACCTGCAGACTAGTCTTGGCCATCTCGGAACGTCCCTGTGGTTCGAGGAGAAATTTTTATGAGGCTTTTACAAATTGACTCCTGAACCTTACTACCAAGCACCAAGAACCAGCAAGAGAGCGTAACTGGATATATTTGCTAACGCTGAAAGGAAAACAAAGAAGGGAAGTCCCTTTTTTGGGGGNTTTTTTTTTTTTTGGGAGGGGGGACATACTTTTTGTTTTATTTGTTCATAATACCTTGTCACAAAAAAAAAATATCTTGAAACGAGGTCATTGCTCTTGATTAGGCCTACTCTTTCTTGCAAGTTTTGACAATAGCGGCGTGCTAGTGCACTCGAACCCGTTTACTCGAAGTCCGCTTACTAACAAAGTTTGTGACAGTGCAGCAGGTGTATGTACTTTAATGTTGCGGATTCCACTCATGCTTGTGTGCAGGAAGAAGAAAGGAGAAGAGTGGTAGGATGTGGAAGGGGGGGGNGGGGGGGGGGGGGGGGTAGGGAGGAGGAGGAGGCAGGGAAGAGATTAGACTGGGGGATAACGGTTGTCCTAGTTGATTTCACCTGACCCACATACCTCGCCACTTCATTGTCACAAGACCTTAAGGTAATGTGCAGGAAGGTGCGACAAATGACACATGCGACACAACGTCATTATGTTAACACTATTTGGACAAGGGCATATTATGCAAAATGAAACACAAACATAGATAGGGCAACCAGAGCTGGGGCTGCCACTCTCAATAATTTTTCACTCTATCTGGTGAGATTCAGTTTTTCTTAGTGATCTAAAGTAGGAAACGTGAATTAAACGAACAAACTAAAAAAAAAATGCGAAAATGTGCAGTGAGAAGTTCCAAGCGCAAGAGTAGAAATAAAATCGATTCTTTCGATAATCTGAGCTTTGACACCTGACTTCCGCAATAATTATTGGCCCAATAATTAATTATTGGGATGCACAATATCCTTGAAATATTCTGTATTTCTATTGGCTAATTTTGAATCAACGTTGCCGGACCTGAAAGTAGCCTACCAGTGAGCAAGTTCACAAAAAAAAAGGACGTTCAGATAAAGTTCAGTTTCTCTGAAGGGAAGAAGCCCCGAGATCAAGTTTAGCTCTCTTCTATAACATTGAACGGTTTGCAGATCAGATCAGTTCTCATCGGCTTTCGGTTCTGGTTTTCGAGATAGATAAGAACTGAACTGAAAATTAAAGTTCAGTTCAAGCACCTCAAATAGCTACAGTTCAGATCCAGATCCGTTCCTTCAAAATAGCTATTAATCTGAGTTCAAGTTCGTGTGAACTGAACTTAAATTCACGAACTGTGTTCACATGATCTCAGTTCTGACCAAACCTGTCGTTGAGTCAGAGGAATATAAGGAAGAGAGCAAAGTAATGACAACACTTAGCTCGTGTACATTGCCTGGAATCAGAAAGAAGAAAATAAAGACGTTAACAGAGAAATTTTAAACGTTGCGTATTAAAGGAGTTCCAGTTATAGACATGTTGCGATAGAAAAACAGTACTCTGTACAATGCTCGTATATTCTTCTTTTTATTTGCATTCTTTGTTTTGTTTTTGTTTGATGCTGTGTGAAAATCTCCACTGAAGTCTCTGAACTGTACTGTGTAAATCACAAAGTGATGGATCACAAATAAATAGCCGATGCGGCAGATGGTCCTTTTTTTGGCTAGCACGGGCTTATCTCCTGTGTCTGAAGTAATAGAAAGTGGATTTTTCCACAATATAAAGAACGATCTGTTCAATTTTTTTTTTTCAATTTAAGGGGTGTCCAAAACGTGCAAATGACGTCATTATTTTTCGCGTTTTTTTTTCCTCTCGTGCAGTTTGCAGTCTAGAGTTGCCAGGTTGGTCACATTCCCTATAGTTTAATGGTTTTTCTTTGTAACGAGCGGCTGGCGTCAAAATAAACTGTTTGGTATTTTGGAATTCTCTTGGCAGAGAGGAAGAAAAAACAAAACAATTTTTAACGTATCTGAACACAATGATTTCAATGACGCACATAATTTGTTCACCGCCAATTGGCGATGGCTCTACTAGTCTGAAATAAAGAAAAATCTTGCTATTAAGCGGATCTTACATGACAAGGAAGAAGAATACGGAAGTATCCTATATTGTCTGATGCGGATCCGAGCAGCCTTGCTTTTCATCAACCAGGTAGTGTTCCTGATACTGAGGCAAAAATTCGCTTAAACGCCACCCGCTTAATCACCAACTTCATTTCTCAGATAATAGAATATTGTGGCAGTGTCTTTTATAAAACTCATATGATGATCGCAACGTCTTTTATTCGCTACTTCCTCAATGCACATGAGAAGTTGCGATCATGAGAAGTCGACTGTAGCAGTTGACATTATGCACAAAGCTAGATAAATTACCATAATAGTCAGCTTCGGGTAATTGCAACTCTGCGGGAGCATGAAAAATAATCCGATTTAAATGGAGCTACTATTATTTTATAAGATCAGTTCTAGAAATATAGCATATCGTTGTGGGGAAAATGTTGCAATTAGGTTGAAGTACGATTATCCGAATTGCGATTAAGCAGAGTCGGCAGCGCATAATAAGTAAAATAAAAGACATGGGAAGCGAGCAGCTCTGTCTACGACGTAGTGTCTTATTGACCTACTAGCAGTCAGCTGACACAGTCTACGTCTCACATAACAATGCTACACACTGAGACATCATCTACACTAGATCTACTGCGCAGTCAAGAGAGACACAAAGAAGACATGAGCGAAATTTTTGATGCGTGCGTGTCGGGCATATTGCCTCTTAGTCACATGCCTCTCAGAGACCCCATGGGGCCAAGCACCTCTCGAGGAACAAATGGGCCCCTTGTCATTTTTCCGAGTCCTTACGGAAGGGTCACATGCCTCTCAGAGACCCCATGGGGCCAAGCACCTCTCGAGGAACAAATTATGGGCCCCTTGTCATTTTTCCGAGTCCTTACGGAAGGGTCCAAGTGCTGTTTGCTTCCAAAGAACCTCGTACATTGTCAATCTGGCCTTGGAGATCAGTGGCCACATATGCATGATCCATACGTTAGTTAACGTATTGCGTTAAGCACAGCGTTTTGGGAGTTTCACGTGGTTACTGCAGTGCGTTACCTAACGTAAGGATTATGCATACGGCCACAGGGGAGGTAGAGTGGTCAATGCGTCAAGAAACAGCTGAGAGCTTGTGCATTATCAATGGGAACAATGTAATTGTTACGATGGTAAAAGATACCGTCCTTACTGCGCAAACTCTCCAATTTCGTGAAAAGTGGAAAAAAAAATGAAAGAATAATCTGAACAGTTCTGATCCTCATTTTTTTTAAAACCTTCAACCTATGTTCTCTGCAACCATTCTACTTGCATTTATGCCATTTTTTAAAAGAGAAATGGCCCTACTGTAGAAAAACAAATATGAAAAAAAAAAGAAAGCCAAAATTCATCATTACCAAGTACACTCT
>JAWQUT010000176.1:1388382-1393025 GCA_033807755.1 Ellobium chinense
TACGCTAATGATTTATAAAGTGTTTATCTAGGTTTATTTTGCCTCTGTAAAAAATTTTACCCTGACTCCAAAAAAAAACAAAACAACCACCACGGTACTTCCTTGTAGTCGTACAGATCTGGTGCTTGGGTTGCTAAAACAAGAAACCCATATAAAAATGATAAAAAATCGAGGTTGTTTTATCGTAAATGCTCTCCAACCCATTTGTTTGTTTGTTTGTTTGTTTGTTTATTGTTACTGGAACGTAGTCTTATCAATTTCATTTATGATATAAGGTCCTTTAGGTCGATTTCATTGTCAGCTGGGTTGCAAAGTTTGCTGTTAAGATATGAAGAGACCAATAGTAATGTATGTGGCATAGGAGTATGCAATTATAAAATGATCACTATAGAATCCGAAAATTGGCCATGGGGAGAGGAAAAGGGGGTTGAATTTTAATTTTAAAGACTTAAATAGACGCAAATACTTTTGTAATCTCAGGGAATGTTTTGCCATCGATTTATATGCACGGTTATCCCGCTTACTGTGTGAAAAGGCCTGAAATCTTAGGTAGCCTTTTTCGCTGGCAATGTTCTCAAAATTTAATTGGTCTTGAGACGTATTTTTACGTGTCAAACTTTGGAGGAAGAGCTAAATAGTACGCATGGTAAACATAATACAGGACACCTTGACAAGTTAGCGAGGGATGTAAAAGCTTACAAAGCAACAGAGGAAAAAAAAATTGGCATGTTTTTCCATACCTTAATTATTGGCAGCATTAACTTTATGAGCCCTAGCCCTCTCAATTAATTAGTCCGCCTCAAAAAGAGTTAAGCAGGAACTACTTACTTCAGTTATATGATATAAGTACAGTATTCTGAAAGGAAAGACTTAAGACAGCGGTTGGTTGAGGGTTTGGCTGTTTACCAGATGTTGACCGTTTGGCCATGTTCGACTGTGCATGTGTATCTTTCTTTCTCTCCAATTCAGACTTGGCACAAACTGTCTTCTGTGAGTTTTTGGCGAGCATAAATATGGCCTCGCCCCAGTATAATCTTTCGGGAATACACAGAACACTACCAACTACTAGTTCAAAATACGAAGAAACAAACAAACTACTGACTGAATGAACGAACACACACATAAACAGAAGAAAACAAAATAAAAACAAGCCTACAGACATACAGTCAGACAGTGGTCTCGCCAATGGCATAGGCAAACATAGAGACAACGAAGAGTGATAGAAGACGTGTAGATGGATATAATCACCACTCTCAACGCCCTATGTCACCACTTAACCCATCCCGCCTACATCAAACACTTAAAAACAACACGTAACACTTGAAAAGTCGGAAATGCAAAATGCACGCCAGTCTAAATGAACACACGAAACAATAATAATATTAAGATATTCCGGGAAACAATCATTGTATAAACTTTTCCATCTATCCTCACTCAATATACTAGACGTAGCCATGTGATTCATCAAACAATAACATAAGTTCATTGCTAATGACATTTTATATTACAAATTTGAAGTACAATAGATGTAAGTGGTTAACACAACATTGGCGTTGCAAACAAACACTTCATGGGGGAGTGGGCCATCAGAGAGGATAAATAAAATTCAAAACCTATGTTGCCACCTCGATCATGTGCTTTTCTTTTAAAGGGAGAGTGGATTTTACCAGCATATCCTTGCGCACATTGATAAAATAAATTTAGTGGAAAAATATTCTATAATTTTACTGTTGAAAAGAAACGAAGCTGGTATTTTACTTCACGTATCAAGATATTGCCCAACAACTTACGAAAAGTAATTTTTGCCTACTTAGAGGAAAGTGGGTTTTGGTAAAACCATCTTACCCTCCTGTTGGGAAAAAATCCCTACAAGTGGCAAAACTGACGCATTCCAAGGTGTAAGTGGGGCGGGGGGAGAACAGTAGAAAGGCAATTTTTTTAAAGGTTGAGACATCCTCCCGCTGCTCCCCCCTCGCCCCTCCTCATATACACCACAGTTTGGCCACTGATACACGTTTTACTCGGAAACGTGGTCACAAGTTGCCCTTTGTTACACAATGTTCAAGTTTACACGTTTTTCCAAGTAATGATGTTTTACTTGAATTTCGTGGAACTGTAATGTCCCGGTCAACGTCACATCTCAATTTTACAGAAAAAAATAAGCAAAACAAAGCAGACCGAAAAAAAAAAAAAACCAACAAAAAAACTGTTGATGTGACAAATATGTCAACGCCTTTTTCTCTCCATCGCTACTGAGTGCATGTATCTCCTCTGAGATTTTGAAGACAGATTTTCCAAAGTCCACAGCGAGCTGGTACTTAGGAAATAGTGTCAGGGAAATAACCCGGAGTTGACAAGAAGAGTGTTTCTTAATTCTACGAATTTTGAAGAAATACGGCCAGTTTTAGAATGAATGAATGAATGAATGAATGAATGAATGAATGAATGAATGAGATTTAATTTTCAACCATACCAAACTGGATCAACCCTGTCCCCCTTACCATCACAGTTTTGATGATGATTTTTCCCGAATGAAAAGACAAACGTTTTTCATGGTTTTAATATTACAAAGTGGGAATTATCAATCTCAACCTCATACGCCTTCCTTCGCCCCCTGCTCTCCCCCTCCCCTCCCCGGCATCACACACTCATACACCAAACCAGGCAAAAGAGAAACGTCCCTACTTTGTTTAAGAAGCCTTACTATAATACTAGTCTAAACCATAATTGTGAAGAGAAATACAACCATTTGAAAAGATAGTGCTCGAGTGAATGTTACTTGTTACTATCGTCTCTTCTTATAAATTAAGCCTCAGTTTTGTGGCACATTCTCTTGTTAAAAATAAAAAAAAAAAAAAACAAAAGATTTCAGCCTGATATCGGATGATCGGAAATAAAAAGGAAAATATTTATAAATTCAAAGCCCAAGAATTTTAAGAGTTAAAGAGAAACTGGAGTAAAATTTACAGCACGTTAACTCATTAACAGATAATCTATAAATGCTGCATGTCATCAGTTTCAAATATCTGTGTATTGCACTTTTATCAAAGCAAAATTAAAACCAAAAAAAAATGTCAGAAAGTGACACGCCAGGGTCAGTGCGCAGGCTGCACCCCTGGCGTGCTATTTGTAGACATATCTTGTTTATTTTTCAGTTGGGACATAACCATAGCCTCCAAATTAATAATTGAAATGTGAAGTCCTAGCAGATAATTTCCGTCTGCCCTTGTGTGTAACATCTCAGCGGCATAAAATCTAACGTTGAGTAATACTGCCTGTTAGTTTGTTTTCTCTGTTTTTGGGACACAAGATATAAATTTGTAATGCTCAACCTGTTTGCAAAATTATTGTGTTGGAACTGAGTTTTAAAGCAACCTCTCAGTAGCAACATGCGTGTTACAATGCGGAGCTTTACAGTAAACTACCTTTTCGGTGGGGCCTATTTTTCTACATCATTGAAACTATGCATAAATCTGCCCGGGCTCTACATAAAACGTTTTGAACGACACACAATGGATTTATTAAAAGTGATCAACTTTTCCAGCACAAACACATCTTCAGCTCGGACATTTAAGGTAAGAAACATTGAAAGAAAGACAAATGAATAGATTTCCGAGGGACAAGAGAAACTGAAACAGAATAGCTGAGAAACATAGTGAAAGGTGGTGGGAATGGCAATATTCAAGCGCCTGAGTTCTAAAGTCTACATCATCACCATCACTATTGTCTTCGCTTTCAGTTTTGAACATTGTTAAATCCAAGGAGACTTTAAAAAAAAACTAATAAGCAGTTCACTCCAGTATAAATGTAAGCGAAAACCGTAGGCGATGATAGTTACAGAATCATTTAGTACTTGATCAAAGTAGATTTGAAATAAAAAAGTCCATGAACTGTCTATGCAAGCGTCTCTATAAATGAAACAGTTCTTCCTTTTCTCATCCTCACTGTATATGTTTCACTATGATGTCTCTCAGCTGTTGTATTTCTCTTTCTGTTTCTGTTTGGCCAGAATCCTGTTCAAATTTTTCCTTTCCATGTCTTTTACTTTAATTTTTAGTCCTGAAAAAGTTCTTAAAACAAGAAACGTCGATCATTTTTTAAAACAAATTGATTAAATAATTCTTATTCTGGGCAGGATTATGTTTTTGTTGCAGGAGCCTAACTGGACCAGACAAAAAAATAAACTGACCTAAGTGGACCAGACAAAAAAACAAACAAACTGATGTAACTGGACCAGACAAAAAAAAAAACAACAAACTGACCTAACTGGACCAGACAAAAAAAACAACAGCAAACTGACCTAACTGGACCGGACCAAAAAAAAACCAAACTGACCTAACTGGACCAGACAAAAAATACAACCAAACTGACCTAATTGGACCAGACAAAAAAAACAAACTGACCTAATACCAGACAAAAAAAACCAAACTGACCTAACTGGACCAGACATAAAAACAAACTGACCTAACTGGACCAGACAAAAAAACAAACTGACCTAACTGGACCAGACAAAAAAACAAACTGATCTAACTGGACCAGACAAAAAAAAAACAAACTATCAGAGTCAATCAGCAGAGTAGAAATAATCGTATAACATGAAACCACACCGCAAAAATAGTGAAATTCAGTCGTGAATTTGTCCC
>JAWQUT010000176.1:1415169-1427693 GCA_033807755.1 Ellobium chinense
ATGCACAGAATACCAGAGAGAAGAGGAGTTACGTTGTGTTGATATGTGGAAATATAGCAAGGTCTTGTGAAGTCGAAAATAATTGTGTCTTATAATGCACAGAATACCAGAGAGAAGAAGAGTTACGTTGTGTTGATATGTGGAAATATAGCAAGGTCTTGTGAAGTCGAAAAGAATTGTGTCTTATAAAGCACAGAACACCAGAGAGATGAAGATTGAATGCGACAGAGAATTACATAAGTAAAAGTTCAATTTTGTGACGTGAAAACATTGATCTCATGCAACGCGGACATTCTTCCATTTTGGTCGTTCATTATCACATATCAACAGCTTTTCAAGCTTAAACAATATCGCATGTCCATGCGTACAACGACGAGAAAAGAAGATGGGGTGTGTGTGTGTGTGTGTGTGTGTGTGTGTGTGTGTGTGTGTGTGTGTGTGTGTGTCAGAAAGAGAGAGACAGAGAGAGACAGAGAGAGAGAGAGACAGAGAGAGAGACAGAGAGAGACAGAGAGAGAGAGAGAGAGAGAGAGAGAGAAAAGGGGGGAAAGGAAAGTGCTGTTATTCTTATTTCTGGCCGACCCCACAACACTTTTTTTTGGTTACAATGTCCTTGCTTGTATAGGACACCCTAGAGAACGAAAGCACGAAAGCAGAGGAAATACCAGGCCTCTAAATTTAGCAAAATTAATGCTATTGCCCCCAGTGATTGTAGGCCTACCTCGGTCACAGCGACCCTGACCTAAATATTGCGCAGGGGATTCCCCTATCATTGTAGAACACACTCAGTATCGCTGCGTTACGCGTAGACTTTAACCTGTCGCCGTATGCATAGTCCTTATGCTAGTTAACGGCTATGGTTACCACTGGTAACTCCTAAAACATTAGTAATGTTCACTGTAGTTAACGCATAACGTTAAGTAACGTATGGTATATATATGCATAGCGCCACTGGTGCACACATACAAATCTGTCGCAGAACAAACCATGTATCTTCTTTGAAATTCATTAGTACAGATACGTAGGATCGTCCTTCGTTGCTCGGTACAGTGTGGAATGCATATTTAGCATGGGGTGTGTGTGTGTGTTTGTGTGTGTGNTGTCTGGCTGGCAAGAGACGCTGTTAAGTAACCCAAACATAAGGCATGGAATAGCCTGCATTGCTTCAGACTGCCTGGCACTTAAAAGGACCTATTGTACTTGGATAAATCGTGACGAGGAAGAGTGAACAGTTACTATGAGCGCAGGGTCAACAGTATTTGTAGACCTGGGACTGGCCCCCGGCAAATAGGTCCACTTGATCGCTCCTTCCTTCCCACTCTTCCCCCTCTCCTCGCCCTTTATCCACCCATAAGGCGGCGAGGCCTAGATTTCGGACTGTCTTTTAACGCTTGTTTTCTCGACATTTCGTACTTACTGAATTTCCTTCGTTCAATGTTTTGCCAGTTTGGTTTTTAAATTAACAAAAAGGGAGGTTACCCTTAGATTTGAATTCCTGATCTTCACTGACTTTAATATATTAATCACAATTAGCATTATGATTTTCATTTTCATCACTATAACCATTGATCATCATCATTATCTGATTCACTTCAAAGAAGAATCACCATACACTGTTGCTTGTTAATTATTGTTATTATTTCAACATTGTTCAGTTTGTTGTTGTATACCGACTAAACATAAAAGTTTATTTTTAAAAAAGACGGTTGGAACCATTTCTTGGCTTAAAAAAGAACGTTTTCTTTACTTGGGACTTTTGGATGCAATGGTATGAATGAATGTTTAAGGATGTGGTGTGGGCGTTTGTTTGATGTAACAGCATGAGTGCATACAGACAGTCATGGGCCTGTCCCAGTCAAATTATGTACATACTAATTTGAAGAGCGTTTCTCCAAAATCCTGTTGGAATATTAGTTGGTAGGGATTTCAAAAAATGTATTTCTGTGTTAATTCATTCGAAACTAGATTAATATCATAGGTTACAGGCCTTTAATTGTACTTTCACGATTGAGTCCTACTTCTTAGAGGTTATATTTCATCTCCCTTTTTTCCTCATTTGGCATGCCCTGCTTCCAGTGATAAGGGCTCCAGGGACAACTTTTGATATCATGGGAAACTGGGTCCTTTTTACTTTATTTTGCCAGGCACTATTTATCCCTGGGCTGGAACTGCCAGGTCAAGAGTGTGCTCAGGCGGAAGAGGAGGGGTTTGGCGTTGACCAGTGAAAAAGGTAGGGTCTGCTTACAAATACCAAGCACGCTCAATGGCTTGCTATGGTTGGGTCAGTCTTAAAATTTGGGCCATATAATGAACTTAAATCTGGTATGGGTCTGGGTGAAAGCCAAAACTTTGGGTTCAGAGGGTAGATCAAAATGTTAATATAGTCCATAGAGGAAAAAAAGGTTCCAATCCCATTACAGGTCTGTAGCCTTAAGATCTCCACGCCTTCAAATTTTGTGTCATGTAACAGCAAATAAAAATATGTATGCGATGAGCAATGATCTTAATATGACGTTCCTTTATATCAAAGATATTCAGAGACCACATACCAAGTTTTGGAAAAATACTTTTCAGTCATGCAATGATATGCGGGCAATGCCGGGAACCTACACTTCATGAAAAATAATAATAAAAACAACAACGATGAAAAGCATTCTTGCCCCGGTTTCACACGTTTAACTATACCAGAGTGCACGTATGTCCTCGTCAACTAAATTGCACTTAATATAACGATATAATCTCACATTATGGTCGGTGCGTTTTACAGTAAGAGCCAAAAAAAAACAACCGCAAAACACTCAGACAGACAGCCAGACTACTTATAATACACTCCAAAAACCTCAGCTCAAAAATGAAATAATTCTCTCCTCATCAACGATTATACTTCCAACATTTTGGTAGCAATCATAATAGGAGAAATAAATAGCCATAATGGGAAGGCCCGTTTTAAGAGAATTAAACAACAATACCAGTATAGTCACTGTTTTATCTATGTGGAAAAAAAACAATAATAGTCAGAATGGGAAGGCCTGCCTCAAGGGACTTCAACAACAACACTAGCATTGTGAGAGCTTCAGAATATTCCCCACAAATTTCTCAATCTTGAATAATGCGCCTTTTTAGTAACAGTGAAAGATAGTCGACTCTATATTAAGAAGTGTCCATCTTTGAAATCTTCGAGCGAGGATCGCCCAAATCCCCTCATGTTTTTTTATAATCTTCTCAATTAAAGATAGCGCAATGAAAGTATTTTAACCTCAGTGGGATATAAATTTCAAAATCAGTGAATAATGAGTAGAATAACGCAGTTTATTCACAGGGCCCAAAGAAGGGTCAGCAGTGCTAGAGCAATGCAGTCATGATAGTTTCTGATGAAATAGGCTGTGATAATCTTCACAATATGAAAAGTAAACAAAATGAAAATGAAAATACCCCTTTATTTACCCCCGAAGGGAAATTGATTTGCAATGTCATATAATGGTATACATCTCATTCATAAAATAAACACATATAACAATACACATCATACATATAAATACATAACATTAAAAATGAATTACTTTACAGAGTCATTGCTGGTCGCTAGCCGTGCAGCGCCCTGGTCCCGCCAGCTCTAAAGTCAGGTACTCATGTTAATTTTTAGAATACAACTCACAAACCACAAAGCCACAGTTCATTAGTATGGTGCAGTGCATATCAAGCGGATAGCTTTCCATTCCTATAGAATTTGCCTTTACGAGGCCATTCATTATCAATTAATGCAGAATAAGTAGAAGAACGATAGAAGAGCGTTAAATATGTCTTAGAAGATTGGACATCACAGCATACCTATAATACTTACATGGCTGACAGGTTGCAGAAGCCTAATTGGTCAAAAAGAAAAAAAAATGGACTATCAGAGTCAGTAGTAGCAGAATATAAAGTCCTTTGGGCATATTCGTATAGAAATCATCATATAACATGAAATCATAACGCAAAAGGATGAACTTCAGTCTTGAATTTGTAAAAATAAATAATTGTTGCGGACAGTGTTTGTCATTGGCTTCAGCGGATTTCGTATGTGCGGGTCTGTGAGCTGCAAGAGAAGGCCAAATTTTAACCCCTTTTCATCTAAATCAAATTGTGAAAAATCTAGATGAAGGACCCCCACTGTAAACAGTTTAGAATTTGAACACAGTGGTGGCACCAGACCTGCCGAATAGCCCCGGCCATCTCGGAACGTTCCTATCCTATGGTTCGAAGAGATATTATTAGTAAATGGCTCAAAGAGACTTTTACAATTTGGCTCCTGCAACCTTCAGAGGGAGGGGACAATATAGGATGAAACCTCTATATTAAGTACTCATTTGATAAGTACGCCTCGTTATTAAGTATAAATTTCACATGCACAGTTTCACTATTACTCTATGTCATTATTCATATGGGAGTCAATATTACGTATACTTCAATACTAAGTAATACTTTTTCCATGCACTGAGGCAAACTTTCTGCCAAGGTCCGACTGTATAATTCACATTCTCTTTATTGAAACTCAATGTGTAATGCATGGAGTGGCCACGAATGCCTCAATAGGAGGTGTTGAAAAATCGTTGTATGAAAAGTATGGGTCTATATAGATGGGGAGGGTTGTTAGTTTTGTTATATAGATGCGTCTAATCGAATGGGATGTTGTGAGTTATTAACATAGATGGGGAGAGTGAGTGAGTGAAAGAGGAAGTATGTGAGATAGGGAGAGAGATAGTTAGTGAGAGAGAGAGAGAGAGAGAGAGAGACAGAGATAGTGAGACAGAGAGAAAGAGACAAAGATGTCAATGTCTAAATGTAAGAGGCAGCTGTACATAAAATATATGTTTTTGTTGTTGTTGTTGTTATTGTTTTTTCTCATTCATTCTTTTGTACTGAGGTGACATTATATTGTATATGATTGGCTTTCGCCTAAATAAATAAACTTGAAACTTGAAACTTATACCAAAGACTGCCTACCAACGAATTCTCGCTCATTTGATTTTACTATATGAAATGGATATACAAAAGATTTCGAAGGAAGTCAAATATTGTTGCTTGTTTATTTGTTTACGTCCTCGTGTGAAACAACAACAATGGTATCATTGTGTCGCTGAAAACAAACTTGGAGAGTTCATAAACATTGTTGTTCTCAGATTTCATGTTTTGGAGATATTTCAATATGAAAGGGTTAACTTCATAGTTTATTAACTGAAGTCGTGATGTCGTCAAAGTCACAGACAGTTTGCCTATCTCAGAGAAAGATAATTTGCAAACTGGGGTATTTTTGTGGTTATTGCAAACCCAGTAAAACCATCAAATGGCAATGAAAAACTAAGTCACAAAGTCATTGATAAGAAAGAGCATTACAAACTTGCGTTGTTCAAACCGTTTTTTTTCTCTCTCCTGAGGGAAAAATACTCGCGCACGTACACACACACACACACACACACACACACACACACACACACACACACACACACACACACACACACACACACACAAACACACACACAAACACACGCACATATATTCAAATGAAATGCCTATGACTGTTTCGATATGTAGACTATGCCTTTCAGTTACCCTTATTTATGGACATACCCTACCAAATGAATTATTCCCAGTCATTCTAAGTAGTCGTTTTCTGGAAATAGGATGGGATAAAAAGGTTATAAGAAGAAGGAGACTAAGACCAAGGACTCTGACCCGTGCCCACTTAGACGCTAGGTTCTGAGCCTCAGTAAATACAGTCGATTCCTTTTAACTGCAGTGCATGCCTAAACCAATTTTTTGAGACATATGAATTCAGTACATTCTCTCAAAATGCATTTGTAATCCCTGCATGAAATACCCATTGATCTCCCCGCGCATTTGTCCCTAAAGCTACCACCCGCCTGAGCCTAAGACCTTAGGAGTCACTGACGCCGACACAACAGCGGGTCTACTGTTTCTAAGCCCTTTGGACGAAGGTTTGAACAAAGTCTCAACACAATTTGAACAAGGTTTACTGAAACAAAGCCCAAGCCGCAATATGGTATTGTGGGCACACATTTAGAAATGACAGTGGGCGGGGCAGATTAAAAAATCAAACATAAGCTCATCAATCAATAAATCAAAAAATCCATCAACCAATCAACTCATCAGTCAACTATCAATAATAATAAATCCACTCATCAATCAATCAACCAATCAATCAATCGAGTCCCTCTTTCTTGCACTGAAATACAACATATAATATAAGACATACATGAGAATTAGTTAATGACAAAGGAATAGTCATTTTGTATGTATGCTAGGGGTGGATGTGGCAACTCGATGGAAATGGATCTAACAACAAAGCATAGATCAGAGCTGTCAGTTGATTGCTTACATGAATTTACCATGCACCTGAGAAGTTTCAGGTAGGCAAAATCAACTGCTTTAGGTTAGTTACGAAAGCTTAATCCGATTTACTTCTACAACCCATTATATACCAGCTGGGAAAAAATAAAAGTTTACTCAATTAAAACTAACAGGGATACAATTTTAAGTACATTAACAGACGCATACGAGAACTAATACAATAATTTCATAAGGCCTCAGCTATATTTTTTAACACAGACATTTTTCCGGTTACTTCTACAACCCATTATATACCAGCTGGCAAAAAATAGAAGTTTACTCAAGTAAAACTAACAGGGATACAATATTTCAAATACATTAACAGACGCATACGAGAACTAATACAATAATTTCATAAGGTCTCAGCTATATATTTTTAACAGAGACGTTTTTTCCGCAGGAGCCCAAGACA
Organism: Ellobium chinense; assembly: GCA_033807755.1. NCBI lineage: Eukaryota > Metazoa > Mollusca > Gastropoda > Ellobiida > Ellobiidae > Ellobium > Ellobium chinense. Next base: position 1,421,969 of record JAWQUT010000176.1, read on the forward strand.
ATGAAAACGACCATGTAACTTGTAAGACTTCTTTATCACTGAAAAAGACCTACATCTTCCTTTGCACGTCATGTTCTCGTCCTTCACCTCGATTTCATGTGAACATTAACTTTTCCAAGTACCAGTCTTTTATGCATATATTATATTTTGACCCTGTCTTGATCTTTCATGCCTGAGACAATAGCGCAAGTACATTATTAATATAATAGCATCCACGGCGCTCTTCAGAGTGCATCTCCAAGAATGAAAATTAAAAAAAAATAGGCCTGTCTTCTACTTAGTCGCCTGAGCTTGCATATGTGCAAAATGGATAAGGACATAGTATATAATGTCATCACTATGTCGCAATAGACAGTTACTTTGTTATTTTTTTGTAGGCATGGCATGCAAGTTTTCAAACAATACAAAACATGCAAAGTACGCCCACGTCAGCGAGAGATAACAATCTAAGTCTAGGCCGTAACTATGATAAGGGGAGGCACGATCTTTTTCCAGAGGTTGTAATTGGCATAACATGGTGTGCAACGTATCATCAAGTATGCAGTGGATTCCTATGCAAACTTGCACACCAAAGTGCTGAATGGTGCATATTTCTCCCTCAAGGGCAACTGTCATTTGCCACGGCACCAGCTGCTTGACACCAGATTTCACCCATGTCTCCTAGACACCTTTATATATCTTAAGGAGGCTTTTCCTGATATTCTGTCTGGATATAAAGTTATTTCATTTAATACCAAAGAATGTTGTTAGTTTCTGATAATCAGGCGTCAAGGCAGAAAATCCAGAAAAGTCTCCATAGGATCATGCACAGAGATATCTAAGAGACGAGGGTGAAATCGGGTGTCAAAAAACTGGTGTTATCTCTAAAGACACTTGTTCAGAGATCATTACCCTTGAGGGAGAAGAATGCACCATTTGGCACGTTGGTGTGTAATTTTGCATAGAAATCCAAAGTACTCATGTGCATAACTTGCGCACTTTGTTTTGTGCATTACACTCGGTAGAAAAGGTAAATATCTCCCCTTAAAGCTTGAGGTTTACTTTAAAAAGAAAAACAACAATTTTGGACAGGACACTTTTCTGTCTGATTCCCCCGCTCCCTGTATGTATCGCCGAGTGCAAGGACTATAAATATTGCTTTTCTTGGCTCTGGATCTCTCCCCACACACACTTACAAACGCATGCACGCGCACACGCATTCCCTCCAACTCTGCCGAGGTTGTGGAGATAGTTATCTATCTCCCTGAATGGCGGCTGGAAGGGGAAAAAAAACAATGTCTTTGTTATAATTTTCCCAGTCGGTGACTTATCCACTTGTTTGAATTTCATTTGTCTTGTTGTTTGTTTTTAGAGAAAGAATGATGTTCTTAAAATAATCTATATTGCGCGTAAAGAACTTTCCAGGATGATAAAAATAAAATGAATTCATGCTATGGGCGGCCTTTAAAGTTCTGACACAATTTCATTCCGTAAAATCCCATTAAGAATATGGAATAGTTTGATGCAAAGCAATTTCATATGTTGAATTGGGAGCAATATTCTGTCTTAACTTTTCAACCCTTCCATGTTTCCTTCGCCCGAGCACTTCCGAGTAAATGCAGCCTGAAAGTCGGGATTTTCACACCCTGCGCGCCGCCATGACTGGTCGTCCGGTCAGCGCGGGAATGAGGCTTGACGTCATAAAGCGAGAGGCAAAGCTAGTAGTGGTTATGTAAAGAGAATTATCCACATGCAATACCTTTCGTTCGCTCTAAATGTTATGTCTTTTTTCTTCCATTTATCGTCGAGAAAAGTCTTCTGTTAAACTGTGTGAACAACTGCCCGACTTTGATTGCAGTGCTGTAACATTTATCATTTCTTTATCATTTCTTGTCTTTATTATCCGGTCCTTCCTAAAGCGGGTTCTTGCCCGACCATCCTTACAGCTTTCCTGTCGTTAATCTTCTATTTATGACATCGATGACCTAGTCTTTGGCGATAACAAAAGATGTCAAACCTGTTTAATAAATAATATTAAAAAGTTGAGCATGACCCAAGCGGCCGGAAAGGAAGGCTGAAGTCGTTCATGTAAATAATAATAATAATAATAATAATAATAATAATAATAATGAGGATTTCTATGATGCCTCACACCCGAAAAGCACAGGACGCTTTAAGGACACACACTATTATTGGAAACACACAACATATCACAAACGCAGACAAAAATGCAGACTCACACATAGACTACACACTATATATTATAGGCATACTTAAAAACGTCATGTAAGTAGACGGCAAACATTTCGAGTATAAGATAGAGTATCTATCCCGACAGATACTCATGAAAAGATATGTTTTTAAGTGCTGTTCAAGTGAATCAAGGCTGACTGTATTTTGAATCGTTGATGGCAATGAATTCCAAATTAGGTATTTTCAGCTCCATCACGTGACCTAGGAATTTTTGCTCACACGTTGGTTTATTTACATGCTCTGCTCATGCATGATTGACCGTCATTTATCAAAATATCCTAGCAATCCCTAGATCACGTGATATCACGTGGCATAACTGATGTCCAGAATAGGAAAAAACGCTTTATCGCCATGCTACTTGAAACTGAATCGATGAATATATGGTTGTTTCAAATTCTTGCATTTTAATTTTCTTGATGATTTATAAGGAAAACTAGCTTTACCAAGTGTTTTAGTAGAGTTCACTTTTGAGATCGAAATTAGAGTGTGGCTTTATCGCCTTGCTTCTTGAAAGTGAATCGATGAATGTATAGTTGTTTCAAATTCTCGGATTTTAATTTTCTGGATGATTTATAAGGAAAACTAGCTTTACCAAGTGTTTTGGTAGAGTCTCACTTTTGACATCGAAATTAGAGTGTGGCTTTATCGCCTTGCTTCTTGAAAGTGAATCGATGAATGTATAGTTGTTTCAAATTCTCGGATTTTAATTTTCTGGATGATTCATACGGGAAACCAGCTTTACCAAGTGTATTGGTACAGTTCACTTCTGAGATCGAAATTGGAAAGTGGCTACCTTGCGCTGATTCTAGGCTTTAGAGATTGCACGTATAATCTTTCTAGAAGAGGAAGGGTCTGAGAGAAATCTAGATGTTCTAGAAGATATATTATGAGCCGCATTGGATTGAATCCTCAGAAGTTAATTGAGCTCATCCTCGAGTTATTTACTCACACCGCAACACAGTTTATTCTGTAGCTGAATTGTGGTGTTTTTTTTCGGCTGGAAACGAAATTGTTGTGCCCTTCATGGACAATAAAGTTGTAACTTATCTTATCTTAAAAAAACATACAGTTCAGAGCGCAGAAGTCTTAACCCCAACGATTCTACATACACCGATAGCTTTAAAGGTAAAATGTTTTCTTATCGGAAGATGCCGGAGCGTTTAGCCATTAGCTAGGTTCTGCAAGTGGGTGGTAATCATATCTTTGCTACTGAAGAATGCTTATGTGGTATATTACCCACTAATGAAACTATATCAACATTTTAAATATACATTGTAGGAAAATACAGCAGATGGAAACGTGACGTGTATAACAGCTATCTACTAACATTCCTTTTTTTAAAATTTTCTATTTCCCAAGAAAAGTTGCGATTCGGTCCAGAACGTGGTTAAAAATAAACAACAAGAAGTAATAAAAAGCATGCCGAAAGATCGTCAACTGTACGTGACGTTATACAATAGTACATGTAGTCGGTCTATTTTTATTGTTTCTGTTTTATCACGCCACTAAAAAGTATAAACTATCTTAACTACAGGCGATCTTGACGCACTAACCCTTTAAACAGGGAAACCCTCGTTCAACTCCAAAACACGCAGTCTGGATTAGATTACTGCTATATGTAGGAGAACCAAGATGCAGCTTAAAGTTACCGGGATATTAAATTATAACAAGAGATTGGTAAATGTACACTATATGCCTGATATTATTGAGAAACATTGTAAACATTGCTACGTCGTAGCATCCATTATCAGAATGTGCAGCTAAAACAATACTCGATTTAAATCAAATACCCCTGCGGATAATGCATAATTCATACGTTAGTTAATGCACTGAGGTAACCATGGAAAATTCCTAAAACATTAGTAGTGTCCTCTGTAGTTAACGCAGTACCTTAATTAACATATGGATTATGATTACAAAGCCTCTGTACCTCAAAAATGATCATTATGTGCAGAGTCATCCCAAGCGTGGAAATGCGTTTGTAACCCCTTAGAATACGTAGGGCTGAACGTGTCTACTATTCTGGTAAAGACAGCACTCGACTCTGCCGTAGGATATCTATCTATCTATCTATCTATCTATCTCTGTGGCTGTCTGGCTGACTGGCTTGCTGGCTGTCTGGCTGGCTGGCTGGCTGGCTGGCTGGCTGACTGGCTGTCTGGCTGTCTGGCTGTCTGGCTGGGTGTTTGTATTCTGATTCAGTGCAAAAATTCTATGGGACAATTTGTCAGCGACTATGTATTCACTTTTATCTATTTTGAGAAAACAAAGGAGACTAATCTATGCTGAAGAATACTTACCAGGAGCATGCAAACCTCCAGAGAGAACAAAACAATATTTAAATAGTGTGGTTTAAGAGCGTAGGAAGAATGAAGAGAAGGAGATAAAAGCGTAGAGTGGAAGAGAGAAATCTTCACCCCTTTTATTCAACACACTCTAATTTAGTCAGTGACATGCGGTGTGAAGGGATGTTACCTTTGTTGTAACAACAACAACAACAGCGACAACAACAACAACAACAACAACAACAACAACAACAGTAGAAGTGAAAGTAGTAGCTCTGCTCCTGGAGTTGTTTAACTTAATATCGTCACAGACATAAGCATGACTCGAGTGAATATTTTCATGCAAAGGAAAATTTGTGTTAGACAATGCAAGATAATAAAGCCAATTTCAAGCTTTAGTGTTGTTTTCTTTTTTTTTTTTTTTTAAACCGATGACTTTGTTAATTACTTTGTCTATGACATTTGATGAATGTGGTGAGGTGTAACAAGTACAGAAATATCATATCCCAGTTTGCAAACTGCCTATATCTCAGAGAGGCAATCTGCCTGAAGCTGTGATGATCTGGTGTGCTTTTCGGTACTCGGTTACCCATATCCCACCTGCTTGTTGCAGTTATCAATGCTTTAGTCAAACCTTAACTTCAAGAAGCTCGAAATGAGGACATCTTGTTGCTAAATTTGTCACTTAGTTGCCGTCTCAATAGCTAGGCAGGAAACTGGGCATTTTCGCTGGAATAACCGTTGATACCAAAAACAGCGTCATAATCTACACAACTGGTCCCAGATCGTGGGGCTAAGATAAGATATTGACAGAACATTCAAATGTTTGTTTTTATGAAATGACCGTTGTTAGAGTCTCGGGTTTCATGATCCTCTACATGATGTGAAAGACACATGTAGATAACCTGTTTCTTTCAATCAGAATGGATTTTTATCCCGCGACACTAGTTTTGGTTTGTACATAATGTCAGTGGCGTAGCAAAGCTAGTTTTCTGTGTGGGTAAAGAAGAGGGGCCGGGGGNGGGGGGGGGGGGGCATTTGAGGAAGAACAACAGTATGATTTTTTTTCGTTTTTTGTTTTGCGGGAAGGGGAGTGGGTGTGGGAAGGGCTGGGGGCACACGTACAATGTTGATAATATTGCCTGATGGTCATCATGGGGAGGGGGGGAGGTAAGGGGCTGCCTGAGAAAACAACACTATTACTAGCT
>JAWQUT010000176.1:1435995-1463495 GCA_033807755.1 Ellobium chinense
CCCCCCCCCTCCCCTTTGTACTCCCCTTCCCCTTCCCCCCTCACACACCCACACATATACACACAAAAGTCAGCATGCACCTCTTCAAGTGCAACTTTTGGCAGGAATATATTGGCGCCTTTTAATTTAAGATCTTGTTTTTTTTCAAGAACATATCAACACAGGCTTCGATTTCATAAACAAAATAGTGCATACACCCTTATTAAAAAGTGACTAAATCTCACTTAGGCGATTTAAGAAGGACCATGACCAGTATGCCAGAAAAAAATGCATCTTCTATAAATTGATTTTTTTTTAGAACGATTACTGTATGGATGCTCACCCCTTCCCTCCTCCCCCCCCCCCNTTCTCCCACTTGACCATACTTGACTGCCTCAACCAAGAATCATTTTCATACGCTTCTGGTCCTTCGTGTCCACTGGCCACTTCAGCCGAATCAAACTGACCACTTGTGCCGATCCGTGGCATGGGGGAATTTCTAACTGTCCTTGAACATGATACACCAAATACTGAGTCTATTTTAGGCCTTTACTGATTTCCCTGGTCCGTCCGTCCGTGTGTGTTGTGCGTCCATGTTTTGCGTGTGCCTATGTGTATACGCTTATGTGTACGTGCGTATGCTCCAGTGTGTGTACATGCGCGGGATTGTGCTTTTGTGTGTAGGTGTTTGTGTGTGTAAGTGTAGAAGTGTGCTTACGTGCGCTTGGGTGAGTGTGTGTGTGTGTGTGAGTGTGTGTATGTGTGTGTGTGTGTGTGTGTGTGTGTGTGTGTGTGTATGTATGTCTGTGTGTTTATGTGTGTGTGTGTGTGTGTGTGCGTGTGAGAGCGTGTATTTGTGCGCGTGTGTGTGTGCATGTGTGTGTATGTGTGTATGTGTGTGAGTGTGTGTGTGTGATTGTGTGTATGTGTGTGTGTGTGTGTGTGTGTGTGTGTGTTGTGAGCGTGTGTATTATGTGCTTATGTGTAAGTGTGTGCGTAATGCTTTAGTAATATTTTTGTTCTTAACATTGCCATAGCCTCTGATAATTTCTTCTCACCCTAGGTTATCTGTATCGCTGCATTGTCATATATTGTCATCATCATCATCATCATCATCATCATCATCATTATCATTGTCATCGTCTGGAAAATCGTCATCGTCATTATTTTTATAAAAATAACCTCATACATCTATAATAATTAATCGTCGTAATCATCATCATCATCATCATCATCATCATCGCCATCAATAAGATAATCTCAAGGATCCAACGATGATGGCTTTATGTAAACTATCAACGGCTGTAGTTGTGTATCTGTAATAACAACCAGAGTAAAGGCAGGTCGTTGCGATAGGTCTCTACTACATTAACTACCTTCTACTATTACCATTATGGACACTGCTGACGTAAGTGCAGTACCATTGTTATTTACTACAAAAGTAACGAAACTGCCGTAAAGCTAAAAAACAGGAAAGTAAAAGAGCAAGCAGGTATAAAGCTTTACAAAATCACGACACAATACTAAAGACCTTTCGGCAGATCTACCTTCTTCAGCAATCACTAAAATTTAATCAATTTTACTTGTGTTTTTGTGACTGCTATTGAAGGCAATATTACTTACTACTACTACTACAACTACTACTTAGCTTCTACTTCTACTACTACTACTACTACTACTACGTCTGTTACTGTTACTGTGAACTGCTTCTTCGGTTGCTAGTGCTTCTACTTTTACTACCACGACCACCATCTTCTCTACTCCTACATCCCCCTCCTCCCCATCATGAAGGGCAACGAAATTAAATACTACTTAACAAAAACTGGCCCACAGTATATTCACCTACGCCAAGATCAAAATTCCAGTAGTCTAGTATTACTAATTTTCATAATTCAAAGAACGATAAGTTATCTGCGTAGACCGGAAATGCTAGATCTCAAGAAAGCGATTGGTCGGTCCTATGGAAAGGGTGTCAGCAGCGATATAGAGGTCTATTTACGATGGTACCAAGCGGCCTTCAACTTTTGCAGTCGTCGAGCCTTTGGGGCACTCAGACTAATCCTTCAATGTCATTTACCGTGCAACATAACGGTTCTCACAATTTTAACAATCTGCCATTTCCAACGAGATCTGAACGCGTGTTCTCCTTTAGGATGGATGGATGGATGGATGGATGGATGGATGGATGGATGGATGGATGGATGGATGGATAGAGTGTGGGTATAAGAGGACTTGTATATCTATGTCTGTAAATATTATAGGAGTACATTAATGTGGAAGAAAGTAACTATGGGGATTATATGTGAGAAGAAGCGAGAATGATGACGCACGAAAGACACAGTGACTTGCATGAGAGACCATGAGAAAGTGGCAAGAAAAGAAAGTGACCATCAATTCNCTCAAGAAAGCGATTGGTCGGTCCTAGGGAAAGGGTGTCGTCTATTGACGATGGTACCAAGCGGCCTTCAACTTTTGCAGTCGTCGAGCCTTTGGGGCACTCGACTAATCCTTCAATGTCATTTACCGTGCAACAGAACGGTTCTCACAATTTTAACAATCTGCCATCCCCAACGAGATCTGAAGGCATGTTCTTCTTTAGGATGGATGGATGGATAGATGGGAAGGATGGATGGATGGATGGATGGATGGATGGATGGATGGATGGATGGATGGATGGATAGAGTGTGGGTATAAGAAGACTTGTATATCTATGTCTGTAAATATTATTGGAGTACATTAATGAGGAAGGAAGTAACTATGGGGATTATATGTGAGAAGAAGCGAGAATGATGACGCACGAAAGACACGGTGACTTGCATGAGAGACCATGAGAAAGTGGCAAGAAAAGAAAGTGACCATCAATTCTAGCACATGTTTCTTCATTCTTTCTTTCTTTCTGCTTTATTCTTCAATTTTTTCTTTCTTTCTTTCCTTTTCTCGCTCACTTCCCTGCTTTCGTCTTCACTTTCTTTGATTTGAAGTATTTTATATTGAAGTTGTGCAATTGACCCAGAGCCAAATAAAGACTTTGAAACTTGAATCTTGAATCTTTATACAGTAGAATCTCCATATTACTAAGTACAGCACTGATGTATGAAAGAGGTATACTTGTTATAGAAGCATACTTAATATCGAGGTCCACCTAAACAATATAATAGAATAATTATGAGTTCGTACATATTATGAAACCCATACATACCAAGAATGTATAACTATTGAATGTTACACTGAACATAGCTCCTTGAACAGTAAAGCAGTATATCACTTACAAGACTCTCCATGGTTGACCAGACTTACTCAATAATTTATATATTGGCAGGGACGAGCAGAATGGGCCAATTCTAAGGGATGGGGGATGAGGTGGGGGGAGAGGGAGGGACTCTGGAGGACGGGAATGATGTTTTTCCAAAGAAAAATAGGAGAGGGAAAGAAAGAGTGAGAGAGAGGGAGAGAGAAGGAACACAGACAGAGACAGAGAGACAGCTAGAAAGACAGACACACACACACACGAACACATAGATAGATAGATAGATAGATAGACAGAAACACACAGACACAGAGAGAGAGAAAGAAAGAGAGAGTTAAGAATCAGGGAACAATATGATGACTACTCTAAATTCATATTATTCTTAAATCTGTTGCCATGGCAGAGATACCCCCAAAACTTCTAGCCAATTTTGTTTCCTTGCGGGGCCCCCTTGTAAGTCTTTTCACAGTTTGTTCTTTCAGCATAATATAGGCTATATATGAATGTAATGATGTCTTAATTTTGCTGTTAGCTTATAAAGATGGACCTGCACCTTTCTTCGGCTCCCCTCCCTTAGAAACTTATATCGGTTTCAGAGAAGAAAGGGGTAGATTTGTCGTCAATAATCTTTCAACTTATTTATTATTCTACATCAGGTATCTAGTAATTCGCTATGTAGGCTAATTGCTCTCTCTCATGCATAGAGGCACGAAAATGCCAATGTTTTCTTCAATGTTGGCTATATAAGGTTTTACACCTCTCATTAACCTATCCAGGGGTCCCATGCCAAAATAATTTCCAAACATGTTGTTTAGCGTTTCCTCCAAATTTTGACAGAAAGAAAAATGGCCCTAAATCAATTCGATGTTAAGGCAGTGAAGCAGGCTACCTAATATTTTAGACCTTTTCACTCAGTAAACAGGGTAACCTTACCCACCTAGCAACAATCACAAATTTTATACTAGAGTGGCTAAACCTCACCTATTCAGATAATATTGTATTTGCACCTATCTAAGCCTTTGAAATTCACACCCAACCCCTTTCCCTCCTCCCCACGGCCAGTTTTCTGGTTTTATAGGGACTATTTAAAATTGCACATTTTTATGCCAGGTGCTACTGCAATCTTCATACCTAGACAAATTCATCCACGCATTTTTCCTTCTCTAACCGGAACTGTTGATATTTAACTGTTTGTCGTCTGAATACAGAGTACAGCAGTCTGTGGCCATCATCTCGGTGCTCGGGAGACGAGAAAAAGCGAGATCTTAGTCGGAGCGGGATTTTAGCCAATGATCAAAATTTAAAGTGCATCGTAGTTATGCCATCATTGATAAAAAAGCATGCGCGGGTGGGAACGGCCATATCATTAGCTTTGCCTGGATGGGTGACTCAACTTGCGCTTTGTTACAGTATGGCACATTCATGTAAGCGGGATATAATAGGGATAATCGCAGCTATGCCCACACTCTTTCGGTAGAAATGAGTCTTCCCGGCGGATTAAAAAGAAGAAAACTTCACCGCCGCTTGTGAGACGATCTTAGATTATTACATACATTTCTTCCAGCCGAAATGTTAATAGGGTTAATTTAAGGAGAAAATACAGTCGGTCCCAGGATCAGGTTGTAAGAGCCATATTGTAAACAGCCTCTTTGAGCCATTTAATAAAAACTTCTCCTGAACCACAGAAACGTTCTGAGAAGGCCACGGCTAGTCTGCAGGTCTGGTGCCATCACTGTGCTCAAATTATATACTGTTAACAGTGGGGGTCCTTCATTTAGATTTTTCATAATTTAAATTACATGAAAAGGGGTTAAAAATGTGGCCTTCTTTTGCAGACAACAGGCCCGCAAATATGAAATTCGCTGAAGCCATTGAGAAACACTGCCTGCAACAATAATTTTTTTTGAACAAAATGAAGACTGAATTTCACCATTTTTGCGGTGTGGTTTCATGTTATACGGTTATTTCTATACAGTCTGTCCAAAGGACAGAGTTTTTTCCTCTGCTACTATCGACTCTGATAGTCCATTTGTTTTTACCAATTAGGCTCCTGCAACCAATAGAGTGGGATCTTATCCGATACGGGCTGTTAGGGGGTGAGATCTTGGTCGAAAACAACTGTACAAATAATAGTTGATGTCCCTCGCGTCCTTAAAAATCCATTCCACGCATCATTTCCTGTCTGTCTGGAATGTATTTTATTCAGCTATTTGTGGTGTGTGGTCTTAATAAAAGGTTTTTCCAAGGTCCGGTTTTGTGGGAAGCTTATTTCTGTCGCAGGTCTTTCAGAGAAGAACAGATGAATAAGAAATGCTTGACGGTTTCAGTTGGGCAGCCACCTAGATCCCACAGTGGATGAATCTGAAGTGGATTTCTCATAAAAATGTTACATTCTTAAAGTTGTTCAACTCTTGAATCATTACCGATCTCTTCCTCGTCAGAAGTGCCTAAATATCTTCAACAAAGTGACCCAATTTGCATGTGACCAAATTTGTGGGGTACCGCCAAATTCGTCAGAAACGGAAAATATAAAAGCTCATCCGATAAGGCCTTAGCGTCTCTGGTTAAAGCAAGAATAACCACCTATTAAAGGCGAATGCTATTTTTGTCTCAAATGTTCTTCAACTTAAAAAAAAATGGTTTTGGATTGTTCGGAAGTCTTCGAATAAAGCAACCGCTCTAGAGCATCATAAAAGCGGGCAAAACAAATAACCAGTCAATAAAAACATGGATGTAGTTAATTTCTAACTAAACTAATCTAGGCGGAGTATATGGGCGCGAGGGACATCGACAACTAAACTAATCTCTTCGCAAATTGCAAAAGGAGCTTTAATTCACTTGCTTCAGATTCTGCCCTCCCTTTGTCTGTATCTGATATTCTCTAGAGCAGCAGCCTTAACTGGAGGTCGGCCCCCTTCCCAGTTATGAGTGAAACACCCCACAATTTTACGGGTCTGTCAGCTACATCAGTATTCAGGAAAAGTAAAATAAATCTCTTGTGGGGCTCATTAGCTGTATTTTGAGAAGCCTCTCTTAGGATGTTCAGGCAAGAGGTTACGGAAAATGTATAACACATCTGATCAAGATCCTCGTCCAGTGAGGCTGAAACAATATTGTTTTCGTGTAATAAATAAATAAATAAATAAATAAATACGACTTTATTTACCCCGTAGGGAAAATGTTTTACAATGTCATACAGTGTTAAACATCTCATTCATAATACAAACACATATAACAATACACATCATACATGTAAATACATAATATTACAAATGAAATGCATAACAAAGTCACTGCTGGTCGCCAGCGGTGCAGCGCCCTGGTCCCCCCAGCTCTAAAGCCAGGTACTCATTTACACCTGAGTCGAGTGAGGAAATGGAAGCGAAGTGTCTTTCCCAAGGACACTACAACGTNAAGGCGAACGCTATTTTTTTCTCAAATGTTCTTCAACTTAAAAAAAAAATGGTTTTGGATTGTTCGAAGTCGTCCAATAAAGCAATCTCTCTAGAGCGCCATAAAGGCCGACAAAAAAAAAACCAAACCAGTCAATAAAAACGGGATGTAGTTAATTTCTAACTAAATTAATCTAGGCGGAGTATATGGGCCCGAGGGACATCGACAACTAAACTATTCTCTTCGCAGATTGCAAAAGTAGCTCTATTTCACTTGCTGTCTTCAGATTCTGTCCTCCCTTTGACTGTATTTGATATTGTCTGGAACAGTAGCCTTAACTGGAGGTCGGTCCCCTTCTCTTTTGAAAACCAGCTATGAGTGAGACATCTCACAGTTTTACGGGTCTGTTAGCTACATCAGGATTCAGGAAAAGGAAAATAAATTTCTTGTGGGGCTCATTAGCTGTATTTTGAGAAGCTAGTCTTATTATATTCAGGCAAGAGGTTATGAAAAATCTTTGACACATCTGATCAAGATCCTCGTCCATTGAGGCTGAAACATTGTTTTCGTGTAGCGAGAGTGTAGGTTATTTCACTGGAATTGTTACAGAATCTCTGTATTAAACTTTGTTTCTGACAAGACATAACAGACGAATGATGTATTACATCGTCTTTCACATCAAGAAATTCGGAGGAAAACTTTTTTTTTTTGGCATGAAGAAAAGTTATTTCTCACGTTGCTACCTGTTTTCAATTTAGAGCCCGTCCGATACCGTCATCTAAACACAGTGATACTAAACCTTGCGTTGACCAAATTTGTGTGATACGACTTTTTACTTCAGTACAGACGATAATTATCTGGGTCTCCTCATAGGCTTTCAGAGTCTATGATTCTGGGCTAGGGAAATCCCCTGCTTGGAAAAAGAGCGTCAAGGAGCTGTCAGATGTCACGCGAAGAGGCTTGACATTTGACCTTTGCCCCGGATGTCTTAAGACACCCGTAACACTCGAAAATGTATCGTTATCAGTTATTATTACACATAATTTATATTTATTACCAGGGTGTATTTACCATTAAAAAAAAACAACACCATTCTTTGTCGTCTCAGATGTTTTCAATCCCCCCTTTTTTCTTTATCGCTTCCTTCCTCACGCGTGGATGTATCAGCTGATATTTCAATGTTCATCGAGGCTTTTTGCTATAATTTCTCAGACCGGAAATGGTCACCTACGCACTGTGCAGAGAATACTAGTCTATGCAAAGGAAGCTAGTCTATATACCGCTCTTTTCCTGGAGAAGCAATCATTGTTGACAGGTACAAAAATTGCTTTTTTTTTTTAGCGGTTTGNGGGGGGGGGGGGGCAAGAATGAGAGAAGTTCCAAATGAGACTCACACCTGATATTCCTGTCTCGACGAACCTTAGGATTAGGGTTGCGCCGCGTTTGACACATCTGTCTCAATGGGCATTAGGTTAGGGTTAGGAATAGGGTTACGAGTAGAGGTACAGGGAGGGTTAAGAGCAGGGTAAGGGGTAGGGCTAAGGGGTAGGGGGTAGGTTAAGAGTAGTTAGGATTACGGTTAGGGCTAGGGGATAGGGGGTAGGGGGTACGATAGGAGTAGAGGTTAGGGTTAGGGTTAGGACTAGGGTTGTATAGTAGACATGAGTTGCGGTTAAGCATGTGAGTCTTATTCGGAATTCCTACCTTCAACTTTATAAAATACCTTTGTCGTTGTTTTTATACTTGTCGACACGACTTCATCTGGTGGGAAAATAAGATGCTAGCATGTGTCCGCAGATACGAAAGATCCTGCACCGAGACTTCACCGTAATGTACTAGAATAACATCTCGAACTCTTTACAGATTATAGTGAAGTTCATGACTGCTGATGGTCAGCCGCGGGTCCGTGGACTGTAACAGGAAGTGACTAACTAATCTCGATCTCCATTTATCTTGTAAGGATCACTCACTAGTGTTCTCGAGTGTCACCCCTTTCCACACCTCAAGCATTGTTATCGCTGCGTTTCTTAGTCGGAACATTATAGTCCGGGTCCTTGCTCGGGACCTGTAAATTATCTACCGACCAGTCACTGTAGGAGGTGGGGGTGGGGGTGGTGGAGGAGGTGGAGGGGGTGTTTAAGAGAAGAGGTAAGCAATAACTCATCTGCTCCTGCTGTCCAGACTGAGACACCCGTTATAATGGGTGAGAGAAATAAATGGTGAAATTATCATCTGTGTTGTGTTCGACCGTAACCCTCATCAAGTGCTCACTAATCTTATCTCAACACTGTCCAAAGAGACGATTTACGATATATATACCCAGCAAACGGCAACTCGCCATAGCCACAGAAGTGGCGACTTAAATGAACAGCGTTTATCGTGTGGGACTGTCGAATAACAAGAATAAAATCACTGTGTTATCTGGACAAAATGTCACGCACCCAAAATTGCGATAATGCAACGTTAATATATATATGATAGATAGATAGATAGATAGATAGATATTAACAGTGCTAATTTTCTAATTACTATATAATTTGTGCTTTGAAATATTTCTTTTGTCTTAAACAGATTTGGAAAATTATAGTAGTATGGTTGTAAATAGAATTTCCGTCTGTCTGCTTAATAGAGGTAAACAAATAGGTGGTGGAATTCATTACCCACCTAGCTCTGGCATAGACTAAACTTTCTTTCTTCAGAAGCAGGCGAATACCGTCTTCCCGCTTTAATTAGAAAACGGTGGTTAAAGAGTCTAAATTTTGTTAAGCTACTAGCAAGGTATTTCGGCAGATCATTTCATCCAATCGCCGTCTTTGAGCTGGCATCGAACTAAGAATCACTGGGTAGCAATTGTTCTACCTATTTACCACACCCTCCACCCACTCCCTCCACCTTTAAATGCCCTTAGAATGGTGAACTAAATATAAGGTTCCAGACCTGTAATGGGATTGGACCCTTTTTTCCTCTATGGGCTATATTAACATTTTGAGCTGCCCTCTGAACCCAAAGTTTTAGCTTTCACCCAGACCCATACCAGATTGAAGCTCATTATGTGGCCCAAATTTTAAGACTTACCCAACCCTAGTAAGCCCGTTGAAATTTTAAGCTTGGTTGCTATTTGTAAACAGAGCCTAAATTTTTTACTGGTCAACACCAAACCCCTCCACTTCCGCCTGAGCACATCCTTGACATGGCAGTTCCAGCCCAGGGCTAAATAGTGCCTGGCAAAATAAAGTAAAATGGACAGAGTTTCCCATGATATCAAAATTTCCCCCCTAGAGCCCTTATTACTGGAAGCAGGGCATGCCAAAAGAGGGAAAAGGGGAGATGAAATATAACCCCTAAGTTGTACGACCCTATAGTGAAAGTACAATTACAGGCCTGTAACCTAAATATATTTCCACAGGTTCAAGTAATGCTTGGGTAAGCCGCCATTCCAGTCAAGGGGCAGTAGGTTATCAGAAAAATGTAGATTTGGATTCTTGAGACCTTGGTGGGGGGTTCGAAGGGTTCGAAGGCCTGAAGGCGGAAAACTTAGTTTTATGACTAGAAGAGGACATAATAAAGTCGATTTCGCTGTATCGCGGCCCGCTTAGTAGCAGCTTCCACTTAATCACAACAGTTTCAGGTAGCTGAGTACCTTACATGTCATACAAGAGAAACCGACACCAATATGTTCCATTCTACCTTTGAGCTGCCATCAAGCCGAGTCGACGGTGTATCTTAATATGAGTCTGCTGAAAATTCAATCTCAAGTTCTCAAAATTTGCAACAAGAACTTCAAAACTTGCAGGCGAAATGGGGTACACTTTGCACCAAAACGTGGCAATGATTTTGCAAAAATAGCTGCGTAACTTTTGCTATATTTATCACCATATCGCATATTTTTACTGCGGTACTTTGCAAAGATGTAGAAATGGGACACATTTTCAGTTTTCCCGTTGACACAATATTGCGAGCGTGGCAGAAAACGTGCTATTGTCTGGCTAAATTTGACAAAATTTGCGCCAAATTTGCAGAAAAATGTCTAACGTTGTAGACATTCGTAAAAATGCAACAAAGCCTTTAAACATGCGGAAAGTTGCTGAAAGTTGCTGTAATCTGTAACTGCAAGTTTCTGGGCAGAACAGCTCAATACATCTTTATCTTCTCTTCTCCCTGCTAGCATAGTAGCCAAGAGTTAGACCTTCAGTTTCTTGATGCGAAAGTTCCTGGCCTAGAATCTGTTGGGGGCGGATCCCTCCCTGAATACTGCTAATAATGTTTTGAAAGTCACTTTGCTGTCATGGTCTAACGGAGGCCTAAGTCTCAAGGATATTAGTTCCTACTGTTTTTTCTTCTTTCAACCTTGTATATGAAATGTGTTTTTCTACTCTAATATGGTTTTGGATTTCTTTTACCATGGAAGTTAAATTCCATTGCCCTATCTCTTACAGGGGACAAAAACAGGGGGCAGCATTTTTCACAGATCTCTTTAAAAAATAGTGACCTCTCCTCCTGACTTGGTCCTCAAGTTTTTAGTAGGCTGGTTTTGACTGTATAGGCCTAACACACTTTATCTTTAAAATTATAAGGCTCAAACTGTCACTGGAACTTCTAAATTGCATGCTTTACCTATATCACATGTATTATTTTTATATATTTGTACACCTTAACATTCGCTGGCCGGGCCTAAAAAACTGGAGATTATATATATTAGCGGATTAATACGATAGTACACAATCAGTGATTTGGCCTATTTATAGGTGTCAGAAACCTCAAACCTCGTCTTTCATAAAGCCATATTTGTACTACTGGAAATGAACGATACAGCCAAAATGAAATAAAAAATTAAAAACAAAACCCGTCCTTTTCCTACGCACATAGACACATTCCCTCTTTACAACCCCTCTATTTCCTTTCCCCTCTTCAGTGCCCCCCGCCCCCATGGGGTTTTTTCTTGGTCTGTCATTAATAATTATTGTAACCAGGACAAGGGTATCTTAACTGTTATCTACGTGTGGTGCCAACGGCGTCTTTAGACTGTCAACGCCTTGGCTGGGTTTAAACCAGCCTTATCATCAGGGTATTCTAGTAACACAACTATTGCCATAACAAAAATATGGCGTGGCCTACTTCCGGGTGCAAGAAGTGACAGTGACACCTGATCTTGACCTTGACCTTACACTATGCAAATTTTGCAACTGTGTCACTAGTCACAGCGGAGTTCTTGTGGTTGGACAGCTCCGATTTGTGTGTGGGTTGGGGTGGGGTTGGGGGTGGGGTGGGGTGTAGGGTGTTAGTTGGATCTTCTATTATTGACCCTAAACGCTGCGGGACCGGCATGAGAGATTAGTATTCTAACGGAAACATAAATCATCGATGGGATTTCTTCTGATATCAATTTCATTACCAGGAATAACATAGGGTCGGCCACAAATTGTAATGTCTCTCACTTTAGACACTAGTGGCCATACGCATAATCCATACATTAAATAACATATTGCGTTAACTACAGTGAAAACTGCTAATGTTTTGGGAGTTTCCCTGGTAACCGCAGTGCGTTAACTAACGTAAGGATTATGTATACGGCCTCATATTGTTTTGTTTTGTTTTTTTTGCCTCAAAAACTTCAAACACTTCACAAACCCGAAATTGTTTATTCGTTTCTTATAATTCGAATTCGTGGGGTTCCACTGTGTCAAATGCTGATCCTGGGGCCTCTATCTTTCGTGTCTACTATAGAATCAACTCAAGCAGCAAAGGTTTTACAATAAAAATTAGATAAAACCATCTACATTAATTAAGTGCGGTGACAAGTCCTAGCAAATCACCGAGGGATTGAAGTTGAGGCTAAAAATGTCTTGCAGCCTGTCAACACGAGGCTTATATTGCTAGACTAGCAACTAGGAAACAGGTTCTGAAGGCATTGGATAATCCGGTATCAAATCTTTTTGTCTGTTGCGGAGTAAAATGATTTCTGTAAACACATTAAAAAAATTTTTTTGGGGAGTGCTTTTCTTAATAATGGATAATCTTGATTGTTTTATGAGGCATTTTAGATTTATAGCGATATATTATTACATGAGATGATCCTCTGGCTATTCCAGCAAATAAACCTGTAAACAGACCACAATTATATAATAATAATAATAATAATAATAATAATGCGGTTTATAAAATCTCGTATCCACGTTAATACCCGCTCCCGCAACTTCGCACTATTATTTCTACCGCAGACCAGATCACTCTAGAACTTTCTAGACTCCCCGGGGAGTATTCAGTGGCGCTGCCAGTTGGAGGCACTGGTATTCTGAAAACATCTTTCACTGACTATAGCAAGGTAGCCATTTTACAGAGGAAAAACTCAGGAAACTGTGCATGAAATGCATACCCAAGGCACTTACAACACGACCATGCATGGTCGGGAATCGAACCCAGACCTTCAGATCATAACTCCAACGCCGCAACCACTCGGCCATACTGCTCTATAATATGAGGTCTTAAATACTGTCATCTTATGACAACACACACACATTAAACTTATGTTTTATACCAACAACTTGATTAGATAAAGTGCAGTGGTAACTCCACTTCTTGATTGGCTGCAAGAGAAAGTAAGCTACAGTTTACGGTCTCACAATCCACAAAAGCAGAAAATTTCAGACTTTTTTTGTGTTTTTTTTTTGGACTCTCTAGATTTTGTTACATCATTCTGAAATTACTTTTAGCCAATTTAGCCCGTACATCAACCAAACAAGAACTGTTGATAATATGTGATATGGTTAGGCCGGTTTCATGACCAGTGGCCAAATCTTCATCTAACCTTCAAACTGATTTGATTTTTATTTGTTTCATAACTCACATCTAAGCTTTATTCTACTCAAGTTTTACATCTATGTTTGCATCTGGCAGTGGAGAAAATTGAAATAACTAACGAAAAAGATTGCCAGCGAGCGAGCGAGACCAAATTCTCCAAATCGGATTTAGATTTATGTAAACCACGGCCCTATACCAAACTTCTTTTAAGGACGATATTATGTTCCCGTATGTGAGTGGGGAACCATCTGCTGGTCACACCATTCCAGCCTTATTAATTTACGAGCTGCAGGTGGTTGATAAAATCTTGTTCAGAAGCCTCTCTGTATGTCCAAAGGTCAGTATAAAGTGGTAGGGGGCAGATTACGGCGTTTGATGTACATGGTAATGACGAACGTATGAAGGCAGCCTATATTGGCTGACTTTGGAAAGTTGAATACTGAACAAGATAAGGCTTTAAGAATACAGTCTACAGGGTCTCTCTTTCTCTCTCCATTTCTTTTTCTCTCTCTCTCTCTCTCTCTCTCTTCCTCTCTCACTCACTCTCTCACACACACACACACACACACACACACACACACACACACACACANCACATACACACACACACACCACACACACACACACACACATACACACACACAAACCGCACACACACACACACACATAATACACACACATACACACACACACCTCATACACACACACACACACACACACACACACACACACACACACACACACACGCCATATAATCGCATGAGGTCTCGAGGCAGGATGGGTGAATCAATGATACCGACACCTTGAAAATTACAGTGAATTCCGCCCATCCTGCAGAATATGACAAGGTATCATATTTATCATGAGACATACACACTTCAGTTCTGGGGGAAAAAAATGACATTAACTACCCTTATAAAGCATTCCGTAAGGCTTTTTTTTTTTTTTTGCTTTGTATAAAGACTTTCCAGCTCATTCTCTTTCGATGATTTCTTATATGCCCTGAATTCTAACGTTAAAACAGGAAAAGAGCTCCGAGAACGTAAACTGTCCAAAACCTATTGACTGTCATAAAATTCCAGGTTGACTCAACATGTTCGTTCAAGAAGAACAGTTTAAAGGAAAGTGCATTTGTTTGTACGCCTTTGAACTAAACTGTGTTTCGAAATGTTCTTTGGCATGGCTGGTGAAAGTCGATGCAGATTTCTCAGAGTGGAGATTTGAATATGAAAGAAAATAAAAGCGATTCTCCTCTCTCTTTTTAAGTATACACACTCGCATTGTTATTCAAAATGCATCCATCACCTCTGGTATCGAAATACTGCATGAAAACTGTTTCCGTAAAATTATAAAGATGAAAGTGTTGAGAGTGGTTTTAGGGAGTTGGGAGTATGCTAGTGTGTGTGTGTGTGTGTGGGGGGGGGGGGGGGGGGGGGGGNGGGGGGGTGGTGGGGAGGAAGGGGTTGGTTGGAGGTTGTGTGGCAGTAAGGGTACGCGTGTTTGAGTTAGAAATAGTAAATAGTTACGGTTTTTCGTCTTGTAGAATAGACATTGGTGTATACTTGCTTAGTCCTGAATAACTGTTCACCTTCATTGTTTATGTTCGCCTTTGTTCCGTTCGATGTTGGATATATATTTCAGTGTGCTCGATTTCGCCGTATTTCAACCCTTTCCCTAACCCCTTTTCTTTGTTAAACAGTGACAAATGCTCAACTATTTACGGCGAAATCAAGTTCGTCTGGATATTTGTGTCTGTTCAAACTTTTTAATTTGTTATGACCATAGATCACAGCTTTTTTTTTCTCTTCTCATGCCATTCATTATTAGTTAATTGATTTTCTGCATCTGAAGAAGAACGCCATGTCCATTTAAAATTTATGTATTAATTGGTCTAGTTTTCTTTCTTTACTTATTTATATCCAGTGCGGATAAATGTTTTGCAAATCATGATAAAGATGATAGTTATAGTGATGACGACGAGAGTCAGGGAGATGACATGCCGATGATATGCATTTTATATTATCATTTTTATAATTATGATACGGTCGACTACGCATAACGGCAAGCTACTTAAGTGTCATCTTCCTTTAATCCCATCAGTTTTTCAGAAAACTACAGTAGATCCTATGCTGGTTTCCTAATAATATAATCCACTGGCTAGTAGCAAACCTTTTTAATCGCAACTGTTTCCCCATAATTCAGAGAATTGCTCTTAAGTGGATGTGTCTGCCTCTCAAACAACATGTCCCAGGTCTAGACAATAAAGGCCACTTCACTGGCGGAAATGATGACCCCTTGATTTAAGAGCTCTTCCTCTACAGCATGTATGTTGAATACATCATAGCGTCATTGACCTGTCCTTGTCATTCCATGTTGCGTGTCGAGTGAAGCATAATAATAACAATAATATTAATAATAATAATGAGGTTTATGAGCCTCTTATCCAGGTCAGCTTCTCACTGACTTCACTTTATTAATATCCAGGCAGGCCTGTTCTCTTTAAAGGCTTTCTCGATGTCCTTGGGGAATGGGGAGCAATGCAATGCAGTTGAAATTTACAAACGCTGATCATTAGCTTTATGAGAATATCTTTCACTTCCTACTAAAAGTCAGGTACTCATTTCATATTTGGATGGACCGTGCGAAATGTTGAAGAAAACATAATAATCATTTGTCAAGGAATAAAGAAAATGACCACAGCTGGATTCGAACCAATGGCCGTTTGATCCTGATTTCACCCTGCTAACCACAGCATACAAAAAAAGCCTGAAGTTGATTGTGTGGAGAGTATCGACCAATTTTATCCCATTTACTGTAGGGTCTCAAGAACTCCAATTTAAGGGAAGCTGTGGCTGTGTGCATTATCCTTACAAAAGATAAACTCACTGGAAACTCCCGAAGCATTAGAGGTTTTAGCTGCAGTTAAATACGTTAGTTTCAAGAATGAATTAGGAATACGGTCACATTTCAAAAACTAAGTTTGTTCTAGGACCGTGTGTGATAAATATCACTGTAAATGTACACCGTATAGATCTAGCCTTTTTACAGCAATTCTTGAATGGTGGTAAACCCCAGCAGAGTGCCACTTCAGTTACGCTCATGTCTGAAATGTGTTGTCTTTACTGTAAGCAGTTTCTGTTTATATTTAAAGAATAAATTCGTCCACTTCAGAAATAGCCGAAACTGATTGCTATAAAATCAAAACTTTTAAGAAGTTAGCATAACTGATGGATCATTTGGCTGGAATTGTCTAAAACAGACTTGCACACATGACATAGAGAAAGTCCATCTCCTCCCCCTTTTCAAGTAG
This sequence comes from Ellobium chinense, assembly GCA_033807755.1. Lineage (NCBI taxonomy): Eukaryota > Metazoa > Mollusca > Gastropoda > Ellobiida > Ellobiidae > Ellobium > Ellobium chinense. The sequence continues at coordinate 1,452,723 of JAWQUT010000176.1, forward strand.
ATACTGCATATAAATAAAAATGGAGGGCCAACATTATCATATACGATGCTCTTGACCTAGATTGCCTTAGCTGTAAGATCTTCTCACATGATAATAGCACTACATGCAGTGCATATTCCTTTTGTTTCCTCCTGAATGCTGATTTCCCAGGGAAATTATCATCTATAGACAAAGTGAACAAACTATTCTTTAACATTTTATTTTTTTTTGCAGGATCGGCTCACTGTTAATCGGTTCAGAATGAGGCCGAATAATCTTGAAAGAGGTTCTGAGGGAAGGACCACTGCTGTAACTGACTCTTTTAAAGATGACCTCAAGGCATTTCTGTGATGTGTTCATAGTAAATTTACATCACACTGGAACACCAGCCAAACACAAGAGAGTCATGATCTGGGTTTGGATTAACTTCCATACACTCTTTGGAAAGAGTGTAGGGTCATTTTACTTGTCCTGACTAGGTATCCTCCTAACTGAAATCTTTTGGTGTTGACAATAGAGAGAAACAATTTTTGTCTGGTAACCACAGTGGGTGAACAACGTGGTAAAGCTGAGGCACAGATCTGCAAACCCTTCCCTTTCTTTCCAGCTAATCTATACCACAAGAATACCTAGGATTGCACAAAAAAAAAAAGCAAACTTGAATTGTTACCTACTGCAAAGAAAAATTATTTTACAATGCCGTGCAGTGTTATGCATCTCATTCGTATTGTGGATAAACATAGAACAGTATACTTCTATATACATACACAAAATTACAAATGAAATCCATAACAAGATCATTGCTAGTGGCCGTAATGCGGAGCCTGGCTCCCTGCTTAGCTCTAAACCCAGGTACTCATTTACATCTGAGTGGAGTGGGGACAATGAAGAAAAATGTTTTTAACAAAGACACCACAACATCAATTGCTCGACCCAGGATCCGAACCCTAAACTCAGACTTGACAGTCTTCAGTTCATGATAACTACTCAGAAAACCTCATGGCCAGGCTATCTCCACAGAGTAAGTGTACAATATTCTAGATCAGACCGAAACCTACTACGTGTTGAACAGAAGCTTTCCCTTTGGACACCTTCCCTATTCTGGAACAACTTTATTTGTTCAATCTCTAAGAGCGCTACTCACAAAACCGCATGACCATGTGGCCCCATAGAGTAAGTGCAGCAATTATACACGCAATATTGTATAGCAGGAAGTAACAGACCGAAACTTACAGTACTACGTGCTGGACGAAAGATCTTCTTCTGGTTACCTTTCCTAACTCGGAAGGAGTTTCTTATCTCTGTTAGAACTACTCACAAAGCTGCATAGCCAAGCTGCTTCCAAAGAGTAAGTAACTGCGGCTGCAATCTTAGTATTGTATAGTGGGAAGAATTAAACCGAAACCGTCTGCGTGTTGGACAGAAGCTCTTCCTTTGGAAACAGTTCCCATCCCAGAACAGTTTCTTATTGCTATGTCTTTGAAAACTACATACAAAGCCCGAACAAACACCCTGCATCCTTAGATTAAGTGCGGCTGCACTCGCAATATTCTGTGGCAGGAAGTTAAAGCTCAAAACCTACTAGACTATGTGTTGGGCGGAAGCGTTTCCTCTGGTGACCTTTCCTATTCTGGAACAATTTATTTTTGACACATCTCTGTGAGAACGACTCACCAAGCCGCACAGACAAGCTGTCTCTGTGGAGAACGTGCAGCTGAAATCGCAATATTCTGTAGCAGGAAGTAGTAGATCGAAACTTACTACCTGTTGGACGGAAGCTCTTCTTCCAGAGACTTTTTTTTATTACAGAAAAGATTCTTATCTCTGTTAGAACTACTCACAAAGTAGCGTAGTCAGGCTGCCCCAATAGTCTATTAGTAGCACAACCCACTTCTTGTGTGCAGTCGTATTAATCCGCTAATATATAAGATAACCCGCTTTTTTGGCAGCCAATGTTTGAGTGTAGAAATATGCAAAAAGACCTGTGATCTAAATTAAACATCCAATTTTAAAGTTTCAGGTATAATTTGAGGCTTAGAGACATAAAAATAAAGTGTCTTAGGCCTGTGTAATAGCACGCGGTCAAAAGCAGCTTAATGGACAATAGGGGACCAAATCAGAACGTGAGGTGACTAATTTTGAAAGAAATCTGTGAAAAATGTTCAGCTTTCCTCCTCTGCAAGGATCGGGCAAAAGAAATACTTTAATTATTCCAAAATCACTATAGAATTTGTAGAGTGACACATTTTTTAATGGGATCGAAAGATGAAAAAAATACAAGAGATGCCAGTAACCATAATTTTTCTAAAGAAGAAAAAAAACAAAACACCGAAACCTACTGCGTATTGGAACGGAGCTCTTCCTGTGGAGATCTTCCCCACTCGGGGTCAGATGTTCATATCTCTTTGCTAGATTTTAAGACACTGGTTTGTCACTATGGTTACGTTTGAAAGGTTACTGCGGGTGCGCCAAAGAAGCGGTCATATAAATTTTGAGTATGTTAGTTGTTGACGTTCGTTAATAAAATTTGATATATTATGACACACAGCCCTGGCGGCAGAGCACTGCAAACACATTTGCTAAGCTCACAAGAACTTAATGGTTATATTATAATCTCACGTTTCAATATCCCAGTTTAAAAAAAAAAAAAGGGAGCTCGGGTTTTTCCAGGTATTTAATTAATATTTAATGTTTGCACTGTAAACGTCGGTTACGACTTCCAACAAAAAAACAAAAAAAAATTGTGCTCAAATCTCTTCTCTTATTCACGGAAGTCGCCATTTTAGAGTAGAACAGGAAGTTGTTAGTGCAAGTAAAACGTTCCCCCACCCAGCACATCCTTTTACTTCGAACAACGAAATTTAGCAGGGGCTGATTAGATTGCCTTAATAGCCCAGCTGAGAACACATATTGTCACCCAGCTGAGATTTGTTCAATCCCCACATAGAACCATGGAATTCATCGCAACCCTGACACACTCTCAACCTGCCCAGTAAAATCAAACTAAAACAGACCCATATATTTTGAGATTGAGGTTTCTTCATTTATGTTTTCAGCACCTATCAGAGACTCCAACTAGTCCAAAAGTTCGTCAGGGCAATGTTTGCTTTGCTTCCCGCGGATGTGCGCAAGGGGGTGGTCCTTTTATTGTGGGCAGTCTCTCGGATATTCTCAGCAAGCTAAGATGGCTCTCACCGATGCGGAAGAACTAAAAAATAATATACTAACTCGCAAATGCTATCCTTCTATTCCTGCTTCAATTATTTACACACATACCACTGCTGATTCTTGTCACATTGTCCCATCCTCCTTTTTCACGGTCGTTAATGAAAAATTCTACTAACAAAATAATTGAAACCGTAGATCGTGGCCACCATTTCATTGAGCTCCTAATTCCAGTGTTCGTAAAAGATACCAAATTTCTAACTAATGTCTAGAAAGTGCGCACACTTCCCCGCTGCGGTTAACACACAGCAATAAAAATAAAACGTGCCCTGGTCCAGCCCTAAGAAATACATGGTGCGATTTGTATTCGGACTGACCACCTCTTAAGAAGATGCAGAGAGGGGCAATTATGTAATGCCAAAGACAACTTCGTCCACCAGGATAGTTGTATGCTGTATGACAGAGCATGAGTTCAATCAGTATTATGTGTATGCAAGATGTTACAATCTACAAGCATCTGACATCGACAAGATAAAAAAAACAAACTGATAAAAACCCTTGGAGAGCGAGTGCCTATCTTTCCGTGTAACTCATTATAAATTTCACTCATGAAACCTCCCACCCCGTTGTTTTGTTGGTTTTTTTTTAATTTTGGACAAAAACACACGAAAAACAGGCAAAGTCCCCAAATTCTACCTTCATTCTCTAAACTGCACTGAAACTTGTAAAATACACAAAGATTAATGAAATACTAAATTTTAATTACACATTTTTGAAAGGCATTCGTTCCTTCGAAAATTTGCAGTAAAGTTTTAATATCTCTTTACTCTTAACTTATTACGTCTGGTTTTTTTGTGCAGTTCGAGGAACTTTTTAATTTTAATTACTTCGAGCATGCAAGGGATGCTGCACTATATGAGATTTTCATTCCTCATTTTTTCCTTTTACATTTGCTTAAGTTTACTAGCGTGCAGTTCTTAGGACATTGATGGTTTTTTTTTTTAAATTACACTTCCTACCTTCCTACTGTAAAGTACCCTCAAAAAACGTAGAATAAATAGCTTGAGAATAAGCTCACCGGAAACCCTTAAAGGTTTCTAGACACGAAGACGAACCCAAAATAAATGCTGATAAGGACAGTAGCCAGTGGATCTTTTGCAAACATTATAAGCGCACCTGACCAGATTTAAAAACAGACTCAAAATCTTGCCAGGCCAAAACGTTTTATCGTACGAGGACATCCTTTCCGAGAAGACTTCATTGCATATTTCAGCACTTTTGGTCAAAGTAAACAGAAACTTCAACTCCGGGTTTCCAGCCCAAAAATGTCCGAATTATTTAAATAAACATCCTTTGCTGCATTCCCATTCCAGCACTGGGATTAAGAGATTGATAACAGTATTCTCTTTCAAACATACTAAGCCATAGTAGGTTATATTTGAACTAGCTACACCCGTTAATGTGACTAGAAATCAGACTATTTAGTTTCCCTGTCTGAGCGGCCACTATCTGTGTAACACAAGCCTTCAGGTATCCAGTAAGCTGTAACAAGTTTCACCTTGTTTACGTACGAAAACTGTGCGGACACAAACTTACAACTATAATTGACAACTCTTAATTTCCCCCCTCGTATCCATGCTATGGCCGCTCACGCAACTTCACACCATTATTACTCCAGCAGACCAGATCACTCTAGAACTATTCTCAACTCCCCAGAAACTCGGTAATGCCGCTGCCACTTACAGGCGTTGATCACTAGCATTCTGACAATATCGTTCACTGCCTATAGCCAGATATGTATTATGAAGTGGGTTGGCTGAGAAAAATGTGAATGAAATGCTTTGGAAAGGCATTTTACAACACGACCGTGGTGGGGAAGCTAAACCTTAAGATCCTGAGTCCAGTGCAGCAACCATTCGGCCAAGCTGGTCCACATCTATAATTGTAGTATATTATTATTATTATTATTACATTACTATCAACGACCTATCTATTCTTATATTGTATTATTACCTATTAATCTATAAGAAGACAAAAATGTTAAGTCTGCAAAAAAAAAACAACACCACTTTTTTCTGATTTCTTTTTTCTTTATGTGGCTTCAGACTCATAAGGGCAAAACAGAATAAAAGATACAATAAGAGTAAACAACTGTATAGTATAATGGGGTCAAATACAGGAAAATTTACATGAATACGATAGATTTATAATCCGTGTTGACAAACTCAAATCCTATTGGTGGAAATTATTACATTAAACAAGGAATATGTTAAAACTCCGAGTTTACTCATTTAGACCTCCAAAAAGTCAACAGAACAACACTTGGGAGCCATGAGCCAGGTGTGGGCAGGCCTCTTTAGAGTGTCAGGATGTCACAGGGCCGGAGCTCTTCCTGGACGGGATTATCAACATCTGAAGATCTTCAGATATTGCGTCACTCTTTGAGTAAGAGATTTATTAATCAGATACAATAAATCTCACGGATGGAAATTCAAACATTAAAAGTTCTTTTTTACTCATTCAGATCCTCAAAAAAGCCAGCAGAAGAACACTACGCCCTTTTAAAGTGTCAGGAAGTGAAAGGGCCCCCTTCTTAAAAGGCTGATATCTTTCTCTGAATATCTTCTGTTGCCTTGCCTTGTTCTCCAAATAAGAGAGTTTCCTATGCAGGCCAGCGGTAATCGAGTTACCTGATGAGTGGTCAGTGGAATTTAATCGCAAAGTGGAAAAAGCCGTTCAGTATAATGAGGTCAAGTATGGGATATATGCCATGAATAACTATATATTTGTAAAAATCAAAAGATGTTCACGAATTTTAGACATTAAACAAGTAACATAATATTAAAGAGTTTTTGTTTACGCATTTAGACTCCCCAAAAAGTCAACAGATGAATACGTTGGAGCCATGAGCCAAGTATGGCCAGGCCCCTTCAGAAGGCCAGGATGTCAAAAAAGAGCAGGAACACATAGTAAATGGTACTACATGTTCCTCTGAAGATTTTCAGATCAGTTGCATCACTTTCCGAATGTGAAAGTTGTTTTTTGTTTTTTAAATCAGGTACAGCAAATCCCAGAGCTGGACATTCAGACATTAAACAAGTAATGTGTTAAGACTTGTTTTTTGCCTGTTTAGAGCAAACAATCAACAGAAGAACACTTTGGAGTCATTAGCCAAGTGTGGCCCGGCCGCTTTAGAGTGTCAGGAGGTCAGAGGGCTGAAACACTTCCTCCCCGGGGATATCAAATCCCAAAGATCTTCAGATGTTGCATCATTTACCAAGTGTGAGCGTTTTCTATGAGTTGCAACAAAACGTCAGAAGTGGAAATTCAGACAATAAACAAATAATGTGTTAAGACTTCTTGTTTACTCATTTAGAGCAAACAATCAACAGAAGGACCCTTTGTAGCCATGACCCAAGTGTGGCCAGGCGTCTTCAGTGTGTCAGGACGTCAGTGGGCCGGTGCAGACGGGGATAATATTATCTTCCTCTAAAAATCTTCAGATCTGTTGCGTCACGTTGTATCAGTTACAGCTTATCACAGTGGTGGAAATTCAGACATTAAACAAGTAATATGTTAAGCCTTCTTGTTTACATATTTAGAGCAAACAATCAACAGAAGCACACTTTGGGGTCATGACCCGATAGTGGCCAGTCCCCCTGTAAGGTGTCAGGAAGTCAAAGGGTAGAAACACTTCCTAGGTGGAGATATCTTATTCTGAAGACCTTTAGATGTTACATCATTTTCCGAATGTGCGATTTTCTATCAGTTACAGCAAATCCCAGTGGTGGAAATCCAGACATTAAACAAGTAATATGTTAAGACTTCTTGTTTACTTATTTAGAGCAAACAGTCAACAGGGGAACACTTCCGAGTCATGACCCAATAGTGGCCAAGCCCCTTCAGAGTGTCAAGAAGTCAAAGGGTAGAAACACTTTCTAGGTGGAGATATCTTACTTTGAAGACCTTCAGATGTTGCATCACTTTCCAAATGTCAGAGGTTTCTATCAGTTTCAACAAATCCCAATGGTGGAAATAACGATATTAAACAAGTAATATGTTAAAGGAAGGTTGCATCGTCCTGCAGACCATGTTAAATCATACGATATCCTGATTGAAAGCCGAATATAGAGGTGTCTGCAGTTGCTGGAACTATAGGGACATCATCATTTTTGCCACAAGCCGCTGCTGTTCGGGGAAGGGGAATAACTCTAAACGCAAGGACAAATTCCCATCACTCTAACTGTTTTTATTGCGTCATTATTACGCACGCATGCGGTAGCAAAGCGATGCTCTTTCTTCGCCAGATTGTCTCGGTATGCACCATTTGATAATTTTCAGAAGAAAGAAGTACTGGAGAACAGAAAATTATTTTTGACGTGCGTGTCCACGTTTAAGACTTCTTGTTTACTTAATTAAAGCAAAAAGTCAACAGAAGAACACTATGGAATCATGAGCCAGGTGTGGTCAGGCGTCTTTAATTAGAGTGTCAGGAAGTCAATGGGCCGGTGTACTTCCTAGACGGAGATGTCTTTCTCAGAAAATCTTCAGATCTATTGCATCGCTCTCCGAGTATGAGAGTGCCATGTTGATTACAAATAATATCGTACAATTTCTCGTGTACTTCTTTACTTGTCCCCGGAGAGATCATCACTGTACCCCTTACAAGCTCATCCAAACAACAACAACAACAAAAAAACCACTCCGATCCCCACACCAAAATTCTCCTGAAAGAGTATGTGTCTATCTGACATCGGATGACTTCTGACCTAGGACAGCTCTGTTCCTTTCAGCGAGTCTCCTGTATCTTTCTCTATCTTTGCGATTAAGCGGGGGAGGCATAGTGCGATGTCATGACCCAATACACCTATTGCCCAAGAGCGGTTAGGGAAGTGTAAAGACAGAAAAACGTCTTGAGATAGGGTCTTCCTTCCTGTTCCAACTGGAAAGTATCTTCCTAATGCGTACCCGTAATAGGACATTGCGACCTTGAACTTCACTGTTTCAAATTCCTTGTGTACTCGATGAAAAATATCCAAGTTGTTTGCCTCATATCAACATTACCACAGCGTACTTGGATATCTCAGGGCATTTAATGTCTGAGCCGATCTTTAACTCTTGGCTTAAGGGAGTCCACGAAGCTCCATTTAAGCTAACTGGTAGACTTATGCCATCTTTTACATTTTAAAATTAGTTTATGTTTGGCTAGTTTTTCTTCTCCTTCTTCTTCTTCTTCTTTTCTTTCTCCTCCTCTTTCTTCTTCTTCATCTTCTTCTTCTTCTTCTTCTTCTTCCTCACTTCTTTGTTCCCTGATATAGTGCCATATTGTTGTAATTGTACTCACTTGCACTATACTGTTTGCAGTAATTCACTATGTATTAGTGCACTTGCACTTTAGATAGAGCCTGGAAAACAGGGCGTATGGAGTGTTATCCCTGTGGAGATAATAATAATAATAATAATGCGGTTTATAAGTCTCATATCCAGGCTAATGCCCGCTCACTATTATTACCCCAGCAGGCCTGATCACTCTAGGTCTTTCTCGACTCCCTGGGGAGCATAAAGTGCCGCCGCCATTTATAAAAACAAGATTTCCTACTTTTTTTTTTCAATAATCCAGGTTGATCCTTTTGTTCGTCCACCCCCGGAACACCATTATTTCGGCGTAGGTTGGCAAGAAAATTTTGCATGGAAGTTCTTCTTGCGCTCCCAGTGGTTTTCTTTATAATTATATAGACATAAAGTACTCTCTACTACCTTTTTTTCCGACTTTGTTATTGGTACGAGTTGCGTACACAGAAAGTGTAACATTTTCTACGTCATTATTTAATGGGGAGCTTTGGGAGCTTGTGGAACAAAGCATGAACGTAATCTTTGCTTGACTTAACTACATAGTGAAAAATCCACATGAACCGAGTCTTTAGTAGTAGTAGTATATATATTAGGAGTCAGTTGAAAGTTGTGGGTTTGAAAAAGTTACCGTGATAGAGTAAAGTGAAAGTAGCTAACAGCGTGATTGGACAATAATGATATTGAATGAATGAGGAACAAAAGGAAAGATATATAAAAAATAAAGAACAACGAGGAAAAGAAAAAGGAGACCGAAGAAATGGAAGAGAAGAAAGGGACAGAGGCTAAAAGAAGATTACAGTATGAACAAACAAAAAAAAACCCACTAGAATTCCTTGCCTTAGGGACATCAAAATTCAAACATTATTTTTGACCAATCAGAGTGTACTTCAAACAACTTCTGGGGTAGGGACAAACCCAGAAAACCTTTACTGTACGCTTGAACTATTTGCATTTGCTCGCGACTGAGCATGCATGTCATTTTGACATACAAAATTATCGTGCCATCTTTGGTGCATATCTTGGAAATTTTTCGCATGATTCCTACTTTTTCAGTTGGTTGAATCAGCACAGAGATTTTATGTGCATGAACGCCTTCAATAATCAAAGCTGATATTGGCACTNCACACACATACACACACACAGAATGGTGAGATCTGGAATAGAAATAAATCGAAGACATGTCCGCCTAGGTAGTGAGAACAAAATTCTACATTTCGTTGCAGGTGTTGCCAAAATTAGAACTTTGAAAATCTATCATCGCCTGTTTTTCCTGATTATGCTTAAGACACTATGTTGTCGTCTTGCTTGTCTTAAACATAATTATCTTTAAGCCCTACACTTCCTCTTCTTGGAAAATCATTGATCGACGGCGCACGATACACAGTTGCCGGAACTAAATCGCACAGGCAAAAGAGCCAAAAGAGAACCCAAATTATGTATAATGTCTTTTAACGATTACGTTAAAGTAATTTATATGTGTGAAAAGTGTTTTTCTTCCCCCCAAGTGAACAATACAGTTTAAGATACATAGTCGATTTCATATCGTTCATTATCAGCAATGCTTTACCTCACAGTTAGATTTTCAAAGTTGGTGGTCTTCAGTAGCAAAATAAGCAAAACAATATGTTTTTAATTTTCTTACTTTTTCATCAGTCTGTTTGAAGCTCACAAAAACTAATATGAAGTGATTTCTTATTATATATTTTAGGGTTGGGGCCTGTTATAGAGATTTTTCACTTTTGATGAATAAGAGTGAGATGCGACAAGCGTGAACAGGACTTAGATCACTAAGACTTCGTGTAAGAGTTGCCAGACTTGGTGATTTCGTAGCCAAATACCAGATTTTTGGCTCTGTTTAAAAGCTCTGGCTCTCAAATATCTGCCTGGCTCTTCAGCTCTTTTTTTTTTGGCACATAAACCTTTGATCGCACTGAGACGCTCAGCCAACATTGGCAACATACTTATCCAGACCAAACCCCAAACAATCATTTCATTATCTTCTCAAAGTACCCTCCAGAATGGCACATTCCCTTGTGGCTCAGTCCGTTGCCTTACTTACTCCAGCATAAACACTAGCCCCGTAATTACCAGCTCCGTTACTGGTCAATCATTTATAATCCGCTAACACATCACATGCAACACACCCAGCATAATATCTGTGTAATCACATGCACAAGATGTGGTGCCCAGTATACTGAACAGACCACTACTCCCTTCGCACTAGATTTAACAATCACAAGCACACGGTTAGAAAACACGACAAAAACACCCTTGTCG
>JAWQUT010000176.1:1465995-1472259 GCA_033807755.1 Ellobium chinense
TACACTTTTGGAAGTGATGTAACATTTTGCTACTGGTGTCTTACAGAGATTTGGCTTAACTGTACACAAAGCCAAAAAACCGTAAGACCAGCTTGAATGTGATGAGGTTGAATCCTGTACAACACAGCTGTCTCTACAAGTGCAGAAAAAGAGTGTATTCTTGTTAATCACATATCAGAATCAAATTGAGATCATTTGATTTATATATATCAAATAAAGTTTATTCAGGTATGAAGATGCCAGTTGTACCTGTTATTTTGATATGCACATTTAAATAGTTTCTATAAACTAAGAAAACTGGCCATGGGGAGAGGTGGGGGAAAGGGGTTGGATTTGAATTTCAAAGACTTAGAAAAGTGCAAATACATTTGTAGATTTAAAAAAGTGAGGTTTAGCCACTGTGTGATTGTTGCTAGGTGGGTAAAGTTACCCAATTTATTGTGTGAAAATGCCTAAAATATTAGGTAGCCTGATTCACTGCCTATGTTCTCAAAATCTGCTCGGTTTAGGGGCACTTTTCTATGTGTCAACTTTTGCAGGTGTGGAAAGTATTTCGATATGGGACCTCTGAAACAGTTTGGTGGAGGGGGTGTAGAACCTTAGTTAGCCAGTTAAAAAAAACACTGGCATCTCTATACCTAGGAGCTTCATGTTTCTGAAAATTCCTGAAATCTCATCGTGGCTTACGAAAGCTTAACCCAATTCGCTTGTTTGGGTCAGTAAGTTATTTTTTCAATGGTTACTTACAAGAAGCTTCACAAACTTTTGAGTCTCTTTTTAGTAGTTTGCAGCATTCATGGAGCTTATTAATGATGCCCTTCAGAATAATAGGTCATTTGTTTCGTTTTCGAGTTATAAACCGTTACATCGAAAGGCGTCAACAAACCGACTAGGTTCCTCAGCCTAACCCAAGCCGACGTCTTAACCCAAACTTCACGTTTAGTCAATAGTTTAGATAACTCAACTGAAAAAAACAAACAAAACAGTATGGTCCTCGAGATCTTGATCCTCATGAGCAAAATAAAACGTGAGACAGACAGACAACTAAACAGACAGACAGGCAAACATACAGACAAACAGACAGACAGGCAAACATACAGACAAACAGACAGACAGACAGACAGACAGACAAACAGACAGACAGACAGACAGACAGACAGACAGACAGAGCCGGATTGATCTGGCGTGGTTTTCGAGTTAACGCTAGTCGAATTTCGTAATAAACATGATAAAATGCATGAGAAAATGTCGGGACTTAAAAACGTTTCGTAATATCACTAGTTTCATAATAAGCATTTTCGTAATAAGTGTGCTCGAATGTAGTTTAAAACTCCTGATAATGTGTACCTGGCTAAGAGGAGACGAGGAGAGCAGTTTATTAACTTATAATGATGCCGTCCACTATTTACGCAAATGAAACTGCTTTAATCAAGAAGATGCGAATATATTTTTCCACTGCTGGCTGTATAAGGTTTTAAACCCCTTAGTAACTTATCCAGGGGTCCCATGCCAAAATACTTTCCACATATATTCTTTAAATCTTCCTCCGAATTTTAACACATAGAAAATTGCCTTAAGACCAGTTAGATTTTGAGAACTTTGACAGTGAATCAGGCCATCTAAATATTATAGGCTTTTTTTCCTACAGTGAACATGGTGACGTAACCATCCTAGCAACATCAACAATTTATACCTGAGTGGCTAAAACTCACCTACTCTGAGTCTATAATAGTAAGTGCATCTATCTGAGCCTTGGAAATTCAAATCCAAATCATTTCCCCTCCCCCTTGGCCAATTTCCTGATTTTATAGGCACTGTACAAAATTGCATACTTTTATCTCAGGTATTATTGGCATCTTCATACTTTTAGGCAAATGAGTACATAAAACTCATTCACGTAAATGGGCTTACCTCCCTTTGAACAAAATGTGGGAAGAATTTTTTTAGAAAAGATAAATGGCCGTATCCTCAATATTTATATTTATGTTCGTTTAGATTTTCGTACTCTGCATAGATTTGGGAGAGGCAGAATGGGGATTGATAATGATAATAATAGAAATAATAATAATAATGTGGTTTATAAGTCGTGTATCAGGTTAATGCCGGCTCATGTGACTTCACATTATTATTACCCCAATAGGTCTGATCACTGTAGGATTTTCTCAGCTCCTCAGGAAGCATACAGCGCCGCTGCCATTTAAAGGAGCTGATCACTAGCGCTTTGACAATATCATCAACTGCCTATTGCCAGGGACCCATTTTACAGACGGATGGACTGGGGGAAATGTGAATGAAATGCTTTCCGAAGTCACAACCAATAATTATGACGGTGGTCGGGAATCGAACCCACGATTTTTAGATCTTGAGTGCAACGCTGCTCCACAGGGGAAGTGGAAGGGGATGGGGGGAGTGAGGTGTTTGATAAAATGAAAGGGACGTCGTAACATTTTGTGACAGCACAGAAATTAGGCCCATTTCAGTTCGCCTTATCGATAGACTTGCAGTCGGTTTAGTAGGCCTATTAACGTCACTAAGGAAATGCATACTCTAGACAATGCGTAAGCGTAAGGTACCCGATCTAGCTAGCTAGCAGCCCACGTTCATGCCTAGAACACAAAGTGGGTGCAGCCTTGACTGATAGGGTCCAAAAATAGAATTTACGACACCAGACCAGTGAGAACTAGATCCGGACTTCGGCTGTCTAGTATTGTACAGCTGGCTTTCACGTACAAGGCCAATGGCACGCAACAGATTATTTTTATTTTCAGTTCTCACCTATAGATGGTGCTGTGCACACGTTATATTCACATGAGCTACTGTAAAATGACAAAATTCAGTCCGTTGAGGACCCCACCAAACTGATGTCCGATATATTACTGTAGATATATTACTTTTTGTAGGTTTGCACATAATTCCACCCCGCCATCTCACCCCCTTTTCTCGAATGTTTGGCCATTAAATGGGGAATAAAAAGCATGAATTCGGATTTTTTAATAGAATGAGTTTGAAACAGTTGGGGCTGAGGGTCCACATAATACTTGAGGACTTCCACCCAACATAAGGGTGACGGTCTTGCTCGTTCACGTTCTCTAAGTTTACTTCACCAAACATCTGCCAACCTTTGTAACAAACCATCACAGAACAGAACAGAACAGAACAGAACAGAACAGAACAGAACAGAACAGAACTTTAGTCCCAGACTGTAACAGGTACAACAATAAGGGTCCAAACATAACCTGTTTATAACATCTGGAAGAACTAGAACAGAAAAGGGGGGAAATGTTTTATTTCAGACGACCGGAATAAAAACAAAACTAAAGCAGATCTAAAGCTATTTCAACAGAGGAACCATGAACTTTGTACCTTCGGTTATGACTCAAAAGCAAGTTTTTGCTTTGTAGGGGTTGGTATTAGTGAATCCCGGACAAAAAGTCACATCGACAAAAAACCACATGACATTTTATCCTAAGACAAAAAGTCACACGGACAAAAAGTCACATGGACAAACAGTCACACGGACAAAAAGTCACATCATAGTTTTCCTTGCGTTCAACAGAAAGAATGTTCGTTGACTGGACATTCTAGCTGCTGTAATCCCTTCAGAACCGAACACTTAATATTTCAGTGAACGTTTCCCCTGCTTAACACGTTGAGGTCGCAGGGCATGTCTTAAGAAGTGCAGACAGACACACAAAAAGGAACCATAGGCAAAACATCACAAACTTTCTTTTCTGTATTTTTTTAAAATCTGCTTTTCAGGCCCACAACATTTCAAAACATGTCGTGCAATTCGTCCCGTCTTCCTCTCCTCCCTCTCCACCTTTTTGGAACCCTCTGTCCTCGAACAAGCTAGTGCAAACTTCGACCCACATAATTACCAGGGTCACCCCACACTACACCACCAAATCTCCACGCAGTGTAGCGTGGCTTAGAGCTTAGACCCTAGCCTACAGTGCAGGCAGCATGTAAAGGGGAATTCCCCTGCTCGTACATCCGGCTCGCCTCCGTTCCAAGAACCAGGTCTATATTTCCATATTCTTAGTCATAAATTTGTAAGAGTAATCTTCCATTTCGTTTTATTCCGCCTTGTTAGCTAGAATATCCCATGTTGTTATGTTCATGTGTATGTCATTGTTAAAAATATTACATAAGATACATGTTTAAAAAAACCATTCTATCTATATCAGATGTACCACAGTCGTATAAACCATCGGGAATATGCAAAACTGTCTGTGAAAATAATGGTTCCTTCATTATCTTTTCTTACCAAGATCTGAGGCGTTTTCTTATAACTTAGAGTCAACCTTACCCGCTGACACTCAAAAAATTCAAGGAATGGAAAAGCAAAATTTTATATTTTATGCCGAGGATATTTCGTAATTTCTTACTCATAATATGGGAAATCTGCAGCATGTACCATAATCCTACTAGTTCCCAGAGCACTATCCCATAGCGTACTACTTTTCAACAAACTGTCCACAATGCACTAAGTGGCAATGCAAAAAGAGTGGCCCATGCAACGCACCTTGCCACAAACCACCAATCTGTTCTCTTTCTTTCTGTACTTCTTTCTATTCCTCCCTCTATTTTCTTCTTTTTTTCCCCTTCTCTCCTCCTAGCTCCCGGCCTTTATTCTCCTTTTTCTTCTCTCTCTTTCTCCCTTTTTTCTCTCAGTTTTTGATGCCCATCTCCGCCCTTCACTGATGTCCCCTTAGCGACACAAATCAACAAACAAAAAAATGGAAATTAATATTATGCTTTTTGGTGTAATAAAGTTAAGAATGAACGACAGGAAGAAGAGAGGGACAAAGATCTCTCTCTCTCTCTCTCTCTCTCTCTCTCTGTCCCACGCTTTCTCTCTCTCTCTCTCTCTCTCTCTCTTTTCTTTTTGCTTGAGGACAGAGGGCTCTAAAGAGGTAGGGGAGAAGGGGAGGGGGTGAGGAGGGGACGGACGAATTTCCACTACATATTTGAAGATTGTGGCCTCAGATGTAGACAGGCACACTTATCTAATCCCAGAACCTGCAAAGCAGAATTGCTTTTCAACTATAGCCAAAGATACACCGGTCATGATCATTCTGTTAAAACAATTCTACATCTCTTTTGTTTTCTTTTTATTCTTGTCGTCCTAGCTCTCTCTCTCTCTCTCTCTCTCTCTTTCACACACACACACACACACACACACACACACACACACACACACACACACTCTCCCGTCCTCTCTCTGCTCGATCATGCCCAGATTCTACTGAACATTTCACAACAGATCTGAGACCACAACGCAACGAACCTCCTATACTGAGTTTTCCTTTATTTTGCAGCAGTTGGTTTTTTTTTCCGAAAACAAAGGAGAAAGTAACAAGGTAGAAATCTCCTCTCCCTCTACCTCTATGTTCCTAAGTCCCACCCTCTTTTCTTCCTCCATCATTCTCATCGGGATATTTAAAAGTTAAACCAAATATGTATAGATTAGTAAAATACTTTAAAAGTGAATGGGGGTGAAGACATACGTAGACTGAGTAATTTATGTTTCGGAATATTGCAGAAATATAATTCAGAAATTTAAGCCAAAATGGGCACCCTCTGGCAAGGAATTTGGGGGGGGAGGGGGGAGAAGTGACAAGCAGAGAGTGTAGTTGGAGAGAGTGAGTGATGATAGCAGTAATGTCATGATTTGTGTGTCAGTTTAACTCTCGAAAGTCTGGATGTCAGCTAGATGAGAAAGTGATATATGAGTGGCAATAGTGTGCATGAGGAACACGGTTTATGTCTTGGCAGTGGATTGTATTAATGTAATATTGTATTGTAATGCATCATGTTGGCCTATGGCCTAATCAAACCTTTGAATTGAATTGAATTCTCACCGTACTCTCCTCTTCCAAGCTATAATTGCCAAGGCAATAAGTGTAAATCGCCCACGGTTATCTCTCAGTACAAAACAGTACAATGCACCATCAAAGTGCTCCTTAAGACCGGTACGATATATCATCTCCACTCATAAGCAATGCTCAAAATTAATTCTCTGGCATGTAATTCGTCCTGTCAGTCTCTCTGTCTTGTGCCACGCCTGTAGATGCCATATCTGCAGGACTCTGCAATAGACTCCTGGGGCGAGGTAATGATGGCAAGAGTTAAGAAGTAGGGGTGCAGGTGGACGGGGGTTACGACGACCTCTAAGGGATAGTGTGTGTGTATATATATATAATGAATATGTATATTGTGTGTGTGTGTGTGTGTGTGTGTGTGTGTATGTGTGTGTGTGTG
>JAWQUT010000176.1:1472628-1486291 GCA_033807755.1 Ellobium chinense
AGGGGGAAGAGGCATTTGGAGGAAGAGATGAAGCTTTCAGAAATTCCATGACGTAATCTTCATCATTACCAGGTACAGACCAGCAGATCCGGGTTTGGCTGGGGAAAAATTGTTAGGCCAACAGGACTTTACCAGGATTAAGAGCCATGGTTAAAAAAAAAAAAAGGGTTTTTGGGGGGACAAAATATGCTTAGAGCTTTAACGAATTGTTTATGAACGTGTTCAAGTTTGGTTGCGTTCTCGTGTCGCCAGGGTTGCGAGACTGCTGCTTTGAATTTGAGAAAGAAATAATATGAAAACAAACAAGCAAAAAATTGAGTCAATCTTCTAACTACACCCATGCTGGTCAGAGATGTATCTTTACTTACCATGTTTCTTCCTGGCCTTTTCTCCCCTATCTCTTAGGTAAACTCGACAGTTAGTGATTGCAGTTAATTTCATCATAACATGTTCTCAACATTAAAGTCTGGCATATTGCTATATTAGGGTCTCTGGATAATCACAGTTTTCTTTATATTGAATTTTTATGTTTCCCCAGGAGTTACGACTAAGCGGAGTCGACCCAATGCATTTTGTGTCTTCTGTTACATTCTGGGCATAAATAACAAAACTTGTTAAAACGTGTTGTGTATATGAAATATATTCTATATAGGGTTATATGTCGCAGATTTTTGGCCAGCAGCATAACAGGAAGCAAACTTAAAACAATATGTTAAGAATGCTTTACTTTTGCAGCGATTTTAGATACGAACTGGGCAAAACTGAGATTACAATAATATGTCTGCTATGGTGAGCTTATTTTCAGTTAATGTGAAGTTGATTTGAACTCAAAGACTATTTTGGACGAACTGATCTGACTCATAACTGTAGCTATTTTAGGTGCTCGATCTGAACTTTCGTTTCCACCTAAATTTCAGTTCAGATTACATCTGTCTCAAAAACACCAGAACCGAGTGCAGATTTCTAAAACCAGGTGGAACTGATCTGATCTGAAAAATAATCAGTTATTATAGGACTGAGCTAAACTTGATCTTAGGGCTTTTCCAGTTAGTGGACTGAACTTGATCTGAATTGACCTTTTTTTTTTTTTCATAGAACTTGCCCAACCTGGCTGATGCTGCTTAACGACAGTCCTACATAATCGCATTTTATCTTTCGCTAAATCGCAGCATTTCTCATCATAGCGAAAAAACAACAGGACAGTCCAAACTAATGACTTCAGTTCAGTTCCCGCCTACTCCGCCAAATCGCAACTGCTTTTAATCTTCCCAGGGCTTGCAGCTAAACAGAGTCGATCATGCTGATTGATCTAAAGGATGGATTTGAAATGGCGCTTGTTCTCTCTAGCAAGTCGGTATGTCAACACAATAATTTGCATCAATATATATGAAGAATCAGTATACTGTGCCGTATATTCAGAAACGTCCCCATCAATGTCAGTAACCGAACTCATCTTTGTTTCAGTGAGTGTGCTTCCAGTATACAGAGCGATAGCTACATTAATAATTTTGTTCATAAAATTCCTTCAGTAGAAACCCAGGTCAAAGATCATTGTCATATAATATGAAGGACATTGCAAGAAAAGGGATTTACAGGATCATGTTGATTCGACTGTGGGATCAGAAACGTATCGTGTTACAAGTTTCCCCCAAGATTGTAACGTTAATGCAGCACCAGCCATACTGGGTACATAATGGTGTCCAGGTTTGGTTAATAGGGAGGATTTTAAAGAGAGAGAGAGAGAGACAGAGAGAGAGAGACAGAGAGAGAGACAGAGAGAAAGACGAGAGAGAGAAGGAGAGACAAAGACAGATGCAGAATTAAAGAGACACAGGAAAAGAGAGAGAAACTGAGAGAGAGAGAGAGAGAGAGGAGAGAGAGAAAGAGAGAGAGAGAGAGAGAGGGGAGGAGATAGAAAGTGAGACAAGGGAGTCGGAGAAACAGCAAATCTGGTGTCGGTGCTGGAGAAAGGCCGAACAGACCCCACCCCTGAAGACCATTGCCAAACAAGCCGATACACTAAAACTTGTCAGTCAGGAACCTTTCAAGTTCGAACAGCCCCGAAACGTGTTATATTGCTCTTTATAATTTTCCACATTGAAAACTGTTATACAATAATATGGGAATTGCCCGATTGGTTTTTAAAACAGTGGTTGTCTTATACTATACCGCTTTATATAGGTTCTTGTTGTCATACAGAAAACCATTCTACTTTAGTTTGTTAGTTACCAAAGCTTGGTGGCGTTTCGTGGCAGACTTAGACTGAACATAAAAATTTATTCACCTTAACTAGATAAAAATAAACCTTTCTAAAAATACTAAAGAAAAAATAATTTTCAGATCTCTCTCTCTCTCTCTCTCTCTCTCTCTCTCTCTCTCTCTCTCTCTCTCTCTCTCGTACCTTCAAACTCACATTTATGGACACTATCTGTATGGCTGGTAACAACATCAGTGAAGGTCTGAAGATGCCAATAGCACCTGGCATAAAAATATAATGTAATTTTAAATAGTCCCTTTAGAATCAGAAAACTGGCCATGGGGGCAAAGGAGGCAAAGGGGTGAGACTTGAATTTCAAAGGCTTAGATAGATGCAAATGCATGTGCAGGCTCATGTGCAGGTGAGGTTTAGTCACTCAAGTATAAACTTTGTGGTTGTCGCTAGGTGGGGAAAGTTACCCATGTTTACTGAGTGAAAAGGCTTAAAATATTAGGTAGCCTGCTGCACTGCCTACGTTCTCAAAATCTAATTGGTGCGGGGGCAATTTCCTTGTGTCAAAATTTGGAAGAAGAGCCAAACAAAATGTTTGGAAAGTATTTTGGCATGGGACCCCTGAATAGGTTAATGAGGGGTGTAAAATCGTTTATAGCCAACAGTGTAAATAATAGTGGCATCTTTATATCTGAATAACCCTATAGGGATTTCAAGTTAGCCAGTTGATGGTGACCATATACAGTGTATTTATATTCCTTGCTCTTTTTGAGACATGAGAAAGGATGGTAGAGGTACCGTTAGACAAGTGATCGCAGTATGGAGATCAAAATAGATAGGATTCAGATTTTGTTTTTTCAGATTTCAAATTTCCATTGTGACAATGTTATAAAATATAGGCAAAAAGTTACCATTGTACATTTTGTCAAATAGACAAATGAACGGACAACCAGACAAAAATAACAGACAAGAAGAAAAAAGGAGAGACAATAAAATAGATGGATGGACATATCAACATCCTAACAGGAGACATATTTAGACAAAGATCTACATAAGTTAGAGTAATAAATATAGAGAAGTTAATGCTGATACTAATGGTTTGATGCGTTTACCTTGGAATTCATGTACTATTTCAAATTTTTTTTCGTGTTTTCCGAGGACAGATGGTGCGTCATGAAGAGAGAATGGCTTTGACAAATTTCACGATGTTTTGCATTTTTTTTGGGGGGGACACGTTGAATTTAACAGATTATGTACATGTTTATTATTGGGGTTTGTCATCACACACTCTGCAATCCATCTTTCAATTTGTTTATCGTACTTTTAACATAGACACCAGACATGAAATTCGCCACAATATAATGTCATTTTGACATATGTCATACTTCCTCTCGACCAGAACATGCCCGTGGGCTGTTCTAATGCATTTGTCACATCCGGGGCCAGTTTAGGTTAAATTAAAGCAGCACTATTTCGGGTCAGAGGTTTGAAAAGATAGGGACTGCCAGTGAACTAACCTTGTTCTCTTGAAATAGCCTGAGGCCTCAGGTGACATTTCATGGGGGTGGATCAGAAGAGGAAACGCAGCAAAAATCGTTACTTATCATGATCTATATATTGTATATTAATATACTTTTTTAGATCATATGCGTATCTCCATTACTGGAAAGTGAGAACAGCCAAAGAAAATTAGGGTTGGAGTGACGGCAGTCGATATTATAGAGAATTATGTATAGGAAAAAGACATGGGCGTGTATAACCTGTAGAGCGGTTGCCAAAGTAGGCCGTCGCGATAACGTACAGGTTAGCTTGACCTGGTTTGATTGTATATCAGATTTCATCCACCAACTTAAACGTTTCCTAAACTTCCATTTATGGATTAGTCCCTAAAAACTCAAGTCTATGAGATCATACCGTGAAGTTTTACTTCCCTACAGGTAGTGTTTTTGACCACTGGTACCGCACCGCGAGGAAACCTGGAAGTGTATTACGATACTCAGGCAGTTTGGTGACACCCCTCCTTCGGAAAATTATCCCGGACCGGTGGTGAGGTGAGATAGGTGGCATGCGTATGCCCTATATGGATACGTTCCCGGTTGAATTCGGAGTAAAAGTCTTCGAATTTGGAACAGTAGTCTAAATGTGG
Organism: Ellobium chinense; assembly: GCA_033807755.1. Lineage (NCBI taxonomy): Eukaryota > Metazoa > Mollusca > Gastropoda > Ellobiida > Ellobiidae > Ellobium > Ellobium chinense. The sequence continues at coordinate 1,476,984 of JAWQUT010000176.1, forward strand.
GTCCAGGTGTCATCAAGAAGTGAGTGTCGCAATACTGTTATTACGAAAAAACCCCAGCGTTCAATAATTTCCTCTTCCTTTGCCCATTTGCTTTCCAAACTTCCCATTACTGGCTTTGTCTGCGCGTGTGTGTGCTAGTGTATGCAGATGTGTGTATGTGTGTATGTGTGTTTGTGTGTGCATATGTGTCTGTGTGTATGCCTGTGTGAGTGTGTGCATGTGTGTAAGTGTGTGTCTGTGTGTGTTCGTGTGGGTGTGCGTGTGCGTGCATGCGTGCATTCGTTTATATGTATGCGTGCGTGCGTACGTGCATGCTGAGCTCCTGACCTCAGTCATTGCAAAAGGAATAAATCCGTGGTTCTTGTCGAACTAGGTATGTCAGCAATGCAGCAATTTGTCATTCATTGCTATTTTACGACATCGCAGCCTGTTCTTCTTCGGCTACGTGACCATCCAAACACTGTATTCCCAATGGCCTATCTAGGAACTCACTTGTTCTATGCCAATACCAATTCCCCACTCCCACCTCGCCTCCCCCTCCACCCAAAAAATAAAAATAAACAACCCAAAAATCAGGGATGCTATCTCTCGCACTCGCTTCAGACGCTCTTTGAATAATTTCTGACACAATGATGCTCGAAGTATATTATTTCTGATGTACGTTGTGTTATAATGTTATTTCTGACGCTCGTTGAGTTATATGTTTTTTCTGATGTTCGTTGTATGTTATTTTTCTGACAGATGTTGTATGCTATTTTTTTTTGACGGTCGTTGTATACATGTAGGTTGCAGGAGCCAAATTGTAAAAGCTTCTTTGAGCCATTCAATAAAACTTTCTTCTCTAACCACAGGAACATTCAGAGATGGCCAAGACTAGTCTGCAGATCTGGTGCCACCACTGTGCTCAAATTATATACTGTTTACGGTGGGGGTCTTTTGGTTCAATTTTTCACAATTTTAAGTTAGATGAAAAGGGGTTAAAAATTTGGCCTTCTTTTGCAGATCACAGGCCCGCACAAATGAAATCCTCTGAAGCCATTGGGAAACACTGCCTGCAACAATTATTTTTTTTTAAAAATTCAAAACTGAATTTCACCACTTTTGCAGCGTGGTTTCATGTTACATGATTATTTCTACACAATCTTTTCAAAGGACCGATTTTATACTCTGCTACTATCGACTCGGATAGTCCAGTTTTTTTTACCAATTAGGCTCCTCCAACCCGTATATTATTTTCTGACGCTCATTGTACATCATATCTGACGATCGTTGTATATTATTTATTCTGTCGCAAGGTGTATATTACTTCTGACGCTAGTTATATATTATTTCTGGCTGTCGGTTTAACCTATGGCTGGTTGTAGGAGCAGCTGATTGAACATGCCCTCCCCCCCCCCCCCCCCCCCNCCCCATCTTACCCATGGAAATGGCGGAACCCGGAAGGACTTGAGAATCACTGAGGCAGACTCGGTACTTGGAAAAGTGTAAAATGACAAAATGAGTAATGCATGCCATGTTCATCTAGATCCATATCCCAGAATATTCCTGGCAGGTTTAGTGTATAATGGGGCTGTTGGTGCATGTGATCTTGTCTGCGTGCCACTGTTTGGTAAGTTCCAAGGTTGCTGGGGAAATTTCTGTAGGATGTTTATTGTACATTTTTTTCCTGTTCATTTTCTTGGAGCGACGTGTCTTATTCATAACTGCATCTTTGTGAAACCAGTTCTGCGCTATGAAATGTAATTTAAGTCAACAAGACACGCATATCGTCTATGTGCTTCCATTATAGCCTAAGTCATTTTAAGAGGTTTTGATAATACGAGAGTGCGTGTGTACGTGTACGTGGGTGTGGTGTGTCTGTGGAAAGGGGGGGGGGGCGTGGAGGGTGTGGGAGGAGTTTGGAGGAAGGGACATTTTGATAGCAAAGCAAAAACAGTGGCCACATAATATCTCAGCAATTGCAATTCTGGCGTGAAAAGATTGGTAGATAATACCTTTTTTTAAACATGTCAATACAGGCCTTGGAATGAACATGGTACCCATAATATTCTTTCTATATTGGCTTAGGTCTGAGTTAGGCCGTTATAAAAGCACTTGCGACAATGTTGTGTATTTTGTTTGAAGGGTGAATACAGAACGATGAGACACTTCTGTAATCAACCAAACATTCATTATGAAACTTACATGTCTCATTTCCACTCAAGGTACTCTGACAGAAATTTTTGCACTGTCATATATCCCCGAAGAGGCCAAACCATGTAATCACACTCTCAACTCTATGGAGAAGCGCAGTTATACAGTGTCGCAGCCATTTTGCAGTTTGTTGGAGACTAGAACAATTATTCAGATACCAGCTTTATTTTCCAAGAGCCAGGAACTGGTTTCACAAACGGATGGCCTGAGGAGAATACGAATGAAATGCCCCTTCCCCCCCCACCCCCACCCCGGTCACTCAAATATAAAAATGCAACCTGGTTTCCAGTATCATACTCAAGATGTCTTCAGTGTTCTGAGATTGGGCCACCTGCATAAGATAGACATAAGTAGCACAGCTCTCTGCCACCACAATATGTTTTGCAGGACTGCCATTCCTGGTGTAACTATGAGAATGGATATGACCATTGCCAGTTGACCATGAGGTGAAGCTATGACGGAGCTACACAGACTTGCAACTGACCGTCCAGTTCATGTTCCATAATTATCTACTAGCATGACCAGGGAATTTTGAAGAAGAAGAAGAAGAAGAAGAAGAAGAAGAAGAAGAAGAAGAAGAAGAAAAAGAAGAAGATCCACGAGGAGCAGTCTGGGAAAGAGGAGTCACAAAAAGTGGAGAGACTTCTTCCCGCCCACTCATTCACCCAGCCTCACGCGCGCGCGCGCATGCGCACGAACACACATAGCCACACACACACACACACACACACACACACACACACACACACACACACACACACACACACACACACACACACACACACACACANACACACACACACACATACACACACTTACACACACACACAAACACCTATGAAAATCCTCACAAAAGCAATGAAATATTGGCAGATGTAAGTTGAAGTTATTAACAACAGCAGCAACAACAACTACAACAACAATAACAGCAACAGCGACAACAACAACAACAACAACAATAATGATAATAACAACAACAACAACAGTAATAACAATATTAACAACAACAACAGCAACAAAAACAACAACAACAGCAACAACAACAAATCCTGTCACTTCCACCTATTCGCAATACCCGAATTTGCAGCTATTTTTCACAACCCAAACAGTTTTCAGACATCTCAATAACTATACGTCGATAAATGTATTTCAAAGCAAAACAAAACAAAAACTTGACTACTTCAAGGATCTATTAGCAACTCCATTTAATAGCCTTTTTTCATGTTTTAAACAGACTCGTATTGCGATTAAATGGAGCAACCGAAAATTAAAGAGGAGAGAGACCAGACCAAACATAAGCACTCGCTGACCTCAATTGGAGATTTAATTTGTCATTTCCTAATGAAGAAACGCCCGCTTCCATTTATGTTTGTGCGACTAGGTCATCAATTGAGCATATCCGGTTAGATAGATGGTCGTTATATCTTCAAAGTAATTCTAATTGTTCTAAATGGCCACCCCCGTATTGCGTTAGTGCAAACTGGGTCAATGTTTTTGTTTTAAATCTGCCTATTATGAAGCATTTGTTTCCATTGCCCAGTGTTCCCACAGCTTTATATTCCCACAGCATTTGATTCCTACAGCCCGATTTTTCCACATAATAAAAACATTTTACATTAGTTTGCATGAGTAGTCATTGTTTAAAGTTGGACAAGCACGTCAAAAGAAATTTTACCTCTTTCAGTCCTTGGTCTCTCTAAGAATAATCGAGTTCCCACCGAACCAGTTTCCTTCTGTTAAAGCACGTTTAGGTGAAAGAATTCGAACTTTACACACAATGACTGTGTGGGTCTTGGGCGGGAGAGGAGTTACAGCATGTAGACTAGACAGATACTTGAAGGGCTGCTTTATTCAAATAACAGAGTATCAAGTTAAACAAGTTTAACAAGGAATAAGCCCAGACCACAGACGTGGTACATGGGCAAAATACAGTGCGGGATAACATATGGATATTTTAAGCACCACAACTACTAACCTCACACATGTTCACAATGCATTGTTACATTCACGTACATATCACGGCTTAACGTTATGGTCTGTACGACGATTAAACCTTTCTTTGCGAAATTGATGCAGCCCATCATGACAGAACCATCCTAATGATTGAGTCTGAGATGAATGACCTGGATAATCATGGCAGAACCATCCTAATGATTGAGCCTGAGATGAATGACCTGGATAATCATGACAGAACCATCCTAATGATTGAGCCTGAGATGAATGACCTGGATAATCATGACAGAACCATCCTAATGATTGAGTCTGAGATGAATGACCTAGATAATCATGACAGAACCATGATTGAGTCCGAGATGAATGACCTGGATAATCATGACAGAACCATGATTGAGTCTGAGATGAATGACCTGGATAATCATGACAGAACCATGACTGAGTCTGAGATGAATGACCTGGATAATCATGACAGAACCATGATTGAGTCCGAGATGAATGGCCTGGATAATCATGAGAGAACCATCCTAATGATTGAGTCTGAGATGAATGACCTGGATAATCATGAGAGAACCATCCTAATGATTGAGAGTGAGATGAATGACCTGGATAATCATGAGAGAACCATCCTAATGATTGAGTCTGAGATGAATGACCTGGATAAGACTTCGGTACGACTAATCTGCAAAGAAGATATGAAATTATGTATTTAGACCAGTGAAAACCTACTGGTGGCACATGGGCCAAAACGTGGCCATTTAAGAATGTAAAGCAAGATTCAAGAAGTAAGTGAAGAAAATTTGTGTATTGTTTAGTGTCATTCATTATGATGAAACCTGCAGTCATGGGGCAGTTTCCCGGAGCATATGGCTGCCGAAACATAGGGCTATGGGATTATAGGGCTATGGGATTATAGGGCTATGGGAACAAAGTCTATGGTAAAATGGGGCTATGGAAAAAAAAGAGGGCTATGGGAACAATGAGCTATGGGGGAAAAGGGTTACAGGAATATAGGGCTCTGGAATTTTAGGTGTTTAAGGTATTTGGATAATTTAAGTATGTATTATGTCATTTACACAATTGCATCAAAGACAAGAATGAGAGATGGGATGAGGAGGGAATGAGGAAAGGAGGGAAGNAAAAAAAAAAACCCAAAAAACAACAACACAACAAAACCTGAAATTACTATCAAACATATTTAAAAACAAGTTCAGATAGGTCCTATAGGTTTTAATACAAAGGCCGGTCAAGTCATCTCTCCGAACATTTGAGGATAGATAAACTTCGTGAACGAAAGAGTTAGTCTAGCATTCCTCTATATTCACTGGTAGCTTTTTTATGAATTTAATACCTCACGGAAGCATTGAGAAGTGATCAGCCTTTGCTTAATTGCAAGATCCGTCAGATCAGATTCACAAAGGAATTCAATTTTACAATTTTCAGTTCAGTTTAAGTTGTTTGGGAACTACCCTTCTGCAGCCTGGACGCAGCCGATCAGGGTGACTAGGCTGCGCGTCCTCGTAAAACTACAATATAAAACATAGATATAAACATATAAAATCACGATACTAACACGATACATTGTTTAAAGAAAATCAAAATCATAGCTCTTAAAATGCATGCACCCTACAGAGCATTTTCCTTTCAACACGAAGAAGCAGATAAGTTCATATCTAGATATCTGGCCTGTGTGTGAGTTACGACATGATGTTGCAAAATGCTGTGATGACAAAGTGGTCATGAGCTTAATGACAGATGGGCCTTAGAAGTTTGATGACCTAGAACTTCGGCCGTGGCCATCCTGTCGCCTGTCTCAGCTGTTTTTTTTTTATTTCCTTGTGTAATGAGGGTTATGTTTAGCTTTTTAACATACCAAGAGGGTCACATGGGCAGTGGTATTAGAGACTCGAGATAAAACAAGTAATGTCAAGAACATGCTTTGACATAAAAAAATTATACACTGCTATTAATGAGCTGTTTTCGGTCTGTCTCTTTTCTCCTTCTCTCTTTCTCTCTCTCTCTCTCTCTCTCTCTCTCTCTCTTCTCTCTTCTCTTAGACACATTTACTCACACACACACACACACACACACACACACACACACACACACACACACACACACACACACACACACACACACACACACACACACACACTCACACATACAGGCATCCGCACACACGCACAATACCACTTATCGTTTCATTTTTTTTCTAACTACTAACAAAATATTTCACAACACACACTTATAATACGCTTGTCGCTATCAAAAAACAGTGTCAATGTATAGTATATATAGATTTTTTTTTTTGCTTGCACTTCTGCATGTTATGCTCGTGAAATTGTAATTGTTATGCCTTGTCTTTAATGTTTGCTTATATGTGTACTCTGTACACTTGTTATTACTCTGCATACATATTGACTGATAAATTTTCAATTTTCTATCCGTCCTCTAAATTCCCGTGATGTGTGCCCATATGCCCCTTTGTGGTTTGGGCTTTTTTTTCCCCCCAAAAAACTTATTAAACCTTATAAAACCAGATAAAACTTGTTGTATACCTGAGCGAATAAAGTATTGTTAATGTTACTGTATAATAATATTAATTTATGAAGTTTCACATTTCGATAACGTGCTCAGCCATGTTTTGAAGCAAGTCGAAGCCAAAACTACGATTGGCACAATGGATCCCTGTGTTCAGACTCCTCCTTCCTCCTCTCCTCTGCCCCTTCACATAGCAGGAAGAGTATGAAGCCCTCAAGGATCGAGGATTTTGGTAGCATGAAAAAGGAAAAAGCAGAGAGCTCATGCAGTCTTGGAGAGGGCTAGCCCAAGATAATGACGACCCTGACCAGTGTCTTCCTACTTGTGTCACATGATGAATTATTATCATTGCGTCTTGTGACCAAACATTCTTTTTAAGGAATGTCCAGTGGGTATCAAAAAGTTTCAAGTTCAGATATCCAGAATCTCATCAAAGAGCAGCATTGTCACTGTGTATTGCGAAATTTCCTCGTAGCATGCTTTCCATTGAGGAATGTCCTTTTTCTGGGTATCCTTAACTAAGACATCACGCCACACTTCGCATTGTAGTGATAGGAACCCGGCTTTCTTTAGTAACTAAACCGATTAGTTATCAGATTCCACACTCTAAACTATAGAAATGTTTTTAGTATCAAGACTGTTAGTCCTACGGAATTGCAAAAAAAAGCAACAACAACAACAAAAATCCTTTGAGCATAGTGTGACACAGGGTCAGTTTTTTTGTTTCCTTTTGTTAACGTTTAGTGTGGGTATGACAGGAAGTGCTTCTCAGTTTAACACAAAGGATTTCGCAACCTAAACAGGCACGTGGCAAAATGTCAAGATCAGTAGTACTACCGTGTTCAGAATGACAATACAAAATGTAAGTTGGACAGGGTGTGACAAAGGGCCATGCATTTTTTTTTCATTGTTAATCGTTAGTATGAGTAGGACAGTAAGAGCTTTCACTGTTTTCAACAGAATGTCAAGATCAGTAGTACTACCGTGTTGAGAATGACAATACAAAATGTAAATTGGACAGAGTGTGACAAAGGGTCATGCATTTTTTTTTCATTGTTAATCGTTAGTATGAGTAGGACAGTAAGAGATTTCACTGTTTTCAACAGAATGTCAAGGTCAGTAGTACCACAGCTTAAAGACTTCAGAAAATAACGTCCTTTTGACAAAGTGTGAAGAAAGGTAACATATTTTGTTAACATTGTTTCCGATTAGTATGGGTGCTTAAGTGCTGAACAGTTCTCCTCAAGGAAAGTTTTCACCCTTTAACTCATCTGAGAGTTTCCGCTTTAACGATGGGATCTCTTATCATCGTGAGCATTACGCGCTACTAAGGATATTTTCACCGCCGATGCACTAATATAATTCTCATGATGGTAAGAGATCCCCTTCGTTAATGCGCAAGCTTCAATTATCACTGAGTTCTCTTTGATTTTTCAATATTATATAATCCATAATTCTACGATACAGATAAGGACCGTGGGTAAAGCGGAAGTCATTTTGTAAATAGCCTTAGAGAGACTTGATCGCATCAATCCTTGGTATACGGCTTTCCTATTCCACAGGAAATTCTAGATTACAGATTTCTAATTGGATGAAAATAAGGTTTGATCATATGCCTTAGGAAGACAGTTATGGAGAATGGGCTCTAGATTTGTGAACCTGCCTGCGAATTAGTTTGCATTTTCTCCTGATTTTGTAAATTAAATCTGAAGTTTGGGTCATTCACTTCGGTTTCAGTGTGGCCTTCAATGCGAAGAACTTGTCATTACGAAAACTAGTTAGTTTGTTTACGCCTTTCGATGTATCGGTTCGTAGCTCAAAAACGAAATAAAAGACTTATACAGTATTTGAAACATCATTTTTAATAAGGTCTTTGAATTCTGCAAACTATTTAAGAAGACTTAGATATTGTAGAGTTTCTTGTAAGTGACAGTAGAAAAAACAGTTTATTGGCTCAAAGAGGGAAGTCGGATTTGGCTTCTATAACCTCTAACAGGTTCACTTAACCTTCCATGATGCAGCTGTTCGTGATGCGAGTTTCATTGGGTTGAATTTTTCTCGGTGTCAAACAGTTATCATGTGTCAAGGAAGAACATGCTGAGGAATGTGGGGCTAGAAGAAGGGCCCTAGGGGATGGCCCACTTGACACCATCCTTTCCCCCTCACTCCCTTCTGTCTCTTTCCTTTCCCCTCTACAAGGGAATGCCACCACAGAAGCTCTTTTTTCCTCTTTTTTTTTTTCATTTTATTTTTTTTCGTTCTTCGTTCTTGCTATTAATTTTTTAAAATGTTTTCATACCAAACCATTGCCAATCACTGGGGATATTTTCGATATCTGTTACGAGGCTTGATATCAGCACGTTTTAATTTACAAGCACCCATATTAATTTACCAACAGATCTAAGTTCGGAGTGAATATTTTGCAGGACCAGCTTGTGGTGCATAAAAATATACAACTATCAGAAATATTTGCACGTCCTAACCCTCGTGCTGCGGTGATAGAATTTATTCTACAGTCCGCACGCTTAAGTGCGCAGTAGTACATTATCATAATACACATCTCCTTGCCGACCGCTGAACGCAGCGGCGGAATTTTGCCCCCACCTCTCTCCCCCCCCCCC
>JAWQUT010000176.1:1486296-1498155 GCA_033807755.1 Ellobium chinense
CTTTTTCCCATGTCACCTGACCGGCTGGCAGACAACACGCACAAACACTGGCTACGCAGCCAGCTGGAGGCTGGAACCAGGGAGTCTCGCGCTACGAGAGTTAATAATGAACCAAAAAAGTCTAAGTGGTGGGGAGTGAGCCGATACAAACTGATGTTCATACAGGGTAAGATATAGGGGAAAGTGTTCTAAAAGACAAATACAGAAAGAAAATGAAAGAAGGAAAGTAAGTGATGAGGTGGGAACCGAACCCGCGACCTCTGCGGCGGCACCTACCGCTTTGCCGCCAGCTCAGATAGGCGTCTATGCACTACTGAAAAAGTTGCTCAGCAGCTGGGGTCTTTCCAGAGGCCGAACAGAAGACTAGCAGTAAAACACTATGGACGAAACAAACATACACACAAGCTTCCTCAAGCTTCCATTGGTAAACTCTGCAAGACAAGCACACAAATGCATACATAACATTAAACATAGTTGACAAGACAGGGTCGTTTCTCACGAATACTATATTCATGCTCTAAATGCTCTCAATACTACCATGTTCATGTTTTGAATGTTTCTATGTTCATGTTCCCAATGCTTTTATGTTCATGCTCTCAATACTGCTCTGTTCATGCTCTTAATACAGGCCCACAGTCACATACAAGGGCAATGCAAGCACAAGGTCAGCGGCATCCCATTCAGTCGCTGGATATCTGGAAATTGAGATTAGTGGCTGTCATTATTAAAATTGTAATCATTTTTTAAACCTCTCCAGTTCACGTGATTCCATATTGCGTCGTGGTTACTACAGCTTAGATTATATTGAACTTGACCTTAGCAGTACAACTGGCACTTCTCATTCCGATCTCCTACACTAAGTTCATTGACTCTGCGGGTTGTACTTTTTAACGTCCTCTATGTACACGGAAGCTTAATGCTTTTTGGTGTTTTTTTTTTGTATGCATTACATACCCCTGAACTGGCATTCTTTAGCCGCCTTTATTACATAATTATTATTTCCGATCATGGCTGCCAAATATAACTAACTTTCCACTACATTTCGCCCTACACGATCGTCAAGTTCAGAAACTGGCTACTTCAGCCCGCCGACGCCTGATGATAGAACAGCAATTTTCTGTTGATGGAGGGCGCTTCACAGTGAAATTCCAAAGGCATTTAAAAGAAGAATTTTGTTCTTATCCTCCACCACTAAGCTCATCGTTTTTATGTTTCTTGGTTCGTCCTAAGGGTATCAGTATCATGATCAAGAGAGATTGCTCTCTTGTGGAGTGTTCCACTCCACATTTTATACGAATGGAGAAGTTGGGAACTATAAAAAAGGTTCCTGGGAATTTTTATATCGATTCCGCCTTCGCTGTTGCTCGTAAAGTTTGTGGTGGTGGTCTCGATCACGTTGTGGAAAGAAGGGTACATAGTTATTAGGTAATTGCTGGAAGACAGAACAAGTTCAAGAATTGAATGGTTATAAGTGTAAGTGAGTGGGCTATATATACGTTTATTGTAAAACATGTTGCCCATATAAAGTTTGTGGTGGTGGTCCCGATCACATTGTTAAAAGTAAGGCATAAAATGATTAGGTAATAGCTGGAAGATAGAACAAGTGTAAGGATTGAATAGTTTTAAGTGTAAGTGAGTGGGGTATATATACGTTAGTTGTAAAACGTTTTGCCTGTAAAGTTTGTGGTAATAGTCTCGTCATATTATTGTTAAGTAAGGGTATAAAACGTTTGAGTAATTAGTGGAAAAATCAACTAGTATAAGGACTGAATGGTAACTAGCGTAAATGAGTGGGCTATATATTATACGTTAATCGTTAAACGTCTTGCCCCATAAAGTTGGTGGTGGTGGTGGTGCCGGTTATATTGTTAAAAGTTTAGGGTATAAAGCTATTATGTATTTAATGGAAAAAAAAATAAACATCTGTAAGGATTGAATGGTTTTGGGTGTAAGTGAATGGTCTATATTCTATGTTTATTGTAAAATATACGTGTATGTTGTAAACAGTTAATAGTATGAATCTGGTGGTCGTAATGCTTTAAATGGTCATCTGCTGTCCCGTGGTACATTGTCTTGTTCGTCTATGGACCACAGCTGTAGTTTGGGCTCATACCACTAACTTATTAAAGAATTGTTGCTCTTACTTTCCTGGCTATATTTTTGTTTTGTTACTGTTGTTTGTTATCGTTATTATTGATTTGGCCTTTATCGTCAACTGCTAGACTTGGAATGGGGCCCTATTAGGTACTTGTGATTGTTAAGTGGTTACATACGTGACAATATTTAGCCAGTATGCTATTAGTAAATTTCTACTGCTATCAGCTCAATCCTATATTTTCTTGGCTATTTCTACTGACAAATGATCCTGCTCAGTAAGTTATGTACAAACTTTAAGCTTGAATTGGGAGATACAGGTACATTAAAATTTGTGTGCTGTGTGTCATATGTGAATTTTATTTATACCCATGACAAGCCTACTAGGACCTTGAGTTGTGTTAACAGAACGAAGGTTGGCTCATTTGCACGCTCTGTCTTTCTTTCTCTCTCTTTCTCTCTCTCTTTCTCTTTCTCTCTCTCTTTCTCTCTCTCGCTCTCTCTCTCTCTCTCTCTTTGCAACCATTGACCTCAGATAGTGCTTGTCGTAATTCAATCTATATTTGTCGAGGTAGCAACAAATGCAATTGGACAAGCATCAACCTCTTACTCTGCTCACTTGGCCCCTGGCAGGAAGAGAAAAGATGCTTAAAAAGCATTATATCCCACTTAACACTAAGTCCATCCCAGTCGACCTACATTGATTTGAGCACCAAGTGTGCGTCCAACCCATTTCACCTATTTTGAATTGCGCACCAAGTGTACGTCCAACCCATTTAACCTATATTGAATTGAGCACCAAGTGTACGTCCAACCCATTTAACCTATATTGAATTGCTCACCAAGTGTGCGTCCAACCCATTTGACCTACATTGAATTGCGCACCATGAGTGTGTCCAATCCAGTCGACCTGCACTTTTCTGCGCAACAAGTGTGCCAAACTTTCTGACGGCAACTAAGTCCATCTCCAGTCGCCCATCATTGTTTCAGGCATGATATCATGGAGTGGGAAGAAGCTTGGCAGGAAGAAATTCTCAAAATTTGTTTTGTGGAAAATTCACTCTATATTTTGTTCGGGAGGAAGCGGGGTGGAGGGGAGGGGGAAGGGGCGGAGAAAGGAGAAGGAGAGGCAGGATGCCTGGAGCCTTCTTTTGTTCCTCTTTGATAGGTAAAAACTGAAGTGTGTTTAAGGGGTTCTTCTTTTCTTGACATTTTGATATGAAACCCGCTTCTTATCGACGGATAGCTTTTTAGCATAATCTAAACAATTTCTAAGAGAGAAAACTTCTCTGCAGAGAATGAAAAAAATAGGAGATAATCAGAGGGAATAAAAAACAAACTTCCTCGTCACAAAAGACTGACTGACTGATTTGGCTTTGTTTAACGTCTAAAGAGCAAGGTGGCTCGATTCACCGACTGTCGCACAAAAGTGGGTGTTTCAGCCCTTTAGATAATTCACCCTTGAAGGAGACCGGTTCACACACTCAGGTCATGATCCCAAAAGACTCTCAGTAATTGCTGTTGTAGTTGTTGCTCTTTCTGTTGACGGTTTGAGGGAACTAGAAAGTTGGAAGCTTTGTTCCATTTTCATTTAATCACCACATTATTTTGTTTTCCTTTCAGAACAGAAAAAGGAATCTTGAACAAACATCTTAATCAAACAGCTATGTTCAATCGCGCCTTTCTGTTAATCACAACTTTCGCGGAGCTCCCTTTTTAAAGTTGCGACAAAGAGGAATCAGCTGTGAATATGTAGAATGGATTTTCAATGTCACACATTCGAGAAAGTGGAAATGAGATGGTGCTTAAAATTAAGGGAAAAAAACAAAAAAAAACCCTTTACATCCCCATTCTTAAAAAAAACATATACTGTAAATAATATATAAAGGTTTTTGTAACAAAACCGTAATCCACCATCTTGACTTTTAGCTTATTTTGCCTACCTTAGGTAGTAGTAGGTGTATTTAGTGTATGATATGCTTGTAATTATTTCTATTCCATGGAACGACATGTCTCCTACAGTTTGTCACCAGTCTAGTTCACCTTTCGTTAAGAACATACTAACCTACTTTATATGAGGGATTATATCTATCTATCTATCTATCTATCTATCTATCTATCTACCTATCTATCTATCTATCTATCTATCTATCGCTGTGTAACGCTGACGCTGATTGGCAATGTGTGGAAGACAAGGACAGTAAATTGCTAACGGTGAGTAGCGGCCGTTGAAAGACAAGACAATGTCAGTGGGGAGAAGAGAAAGGTGGACAGGACAACAAAGACGGCGGCTTCATCAAGGCTTTTAAGCATGCTGATCAGTTTGTCAATCAGTTGTCTTAAAACCTTAATTGATTTTCTTTACTTTGCTGCGCTTCTCTTACGATAACACTTTTACAGGTAAACTGACGGCGTGCTGATGGTGTCCACATTTGGCGGGGTCTTTGTTGGCCAAATTGCCTCATACTACAAGAGTGACAGAATTCAGTTGCTTTAGGTTTGAACGGAAATCATCTCCCNNNNCCCCCCGTCTTCCTCCGGCTCATTGTATCCGTCACCTCTCCATGGTGTGAAAGCGAAACAAGGGATGAAGAGCACTGGAATGTGGCAATGACAACAACAATAACAATAACAGTAACAATACGTTTATTGAGCTCTGACAACTATCTGTTGTAGGCACAATCGTTTGTAACATTACCCAGGCAAGACGTCCTTGAAAGTGAAACAAAGTAAAGACTGGAGTGACGTCATCCGATTTAAGATGTTTGACCCACATTTAGCCTAGACACTTTCTTTATTTGATGAGTATTGTACCAATATCACTTCAGATGAAGTAGAGGATCAGCTTGAAGGTTTGTATAGAAGCTCTGGATGGTAATATGGAAGCGAATGTGATTGATGAGTATTTAGGACAATTTAATAAGATTTTAAGTGAAGCGGGTGGGGGACAGAAAAGAACCTTGATACGCTTTTCAGTAGCAGAAGAGGTCGGCGGCGAGAAAATGCAGGTTGGTACGATAGTGAGTGTAAAAGTAATTGTGCAGATTTCAGGTAGCATGTGAAAAGTTTAGAGAGAGTGGGTTGGAGGAGGATAGAAAGTACATGTGTAGAGTTCGAACTGTGTATAGAAGAGTATGCCGTATTAAAAGAAAAAATGCTATGGAGTTATCTGATCTTAGCAAGAGAAACCCGAAACTGTTTGGGAAAAAGGTAAAACCGGCGAAGTGGAACTTCAAAACCGGAAGTGAATGTAATTTCTATGAACATTTTATGCAATCGGGGAACAGGGAAACATGTCTGGGAGAAGGAGCGGTTACCGAAATTGAAGATTGGAAACAAAGAGGGGTTGGGAGGGTGGTGGATGAGTTGGACTCTGAGATTGACATTGATGAGCTGGAATTAACTATTCAAAAACTGAAAAAAAAAAAGAAAAAGCTGCGGGCTATGACTGCCTTCTGAATGAGTTCATTATACATGGGGGTCTAGCCGTTAAACATACTTTATTGTATCTGTTTAATAATGTACTGGAATTGGAATATTTTCCTGAGATTTAGTGTGTAGGAACTATTATCCCTATCTATAAAAGTGGAGACAAGGGAGAATCCCAACAACTATAGAAGTATTACACTGATGAGCTGTCTAGGCAAGCTGGTTACAAACATTCTTAATAGTAGACTTGGGTCATGGCCGGAAACAGAGAATGTATATAATGGGGTGCAGTATGGGTTTAGAAAACAGGGGTACCATCGATTGCATATTTATTCTTCATGAAGTAATCGAAGCTGTGATGTCTAGAAGGAAATCGATATTTTGCGCTTTTCTCGATTACAAGAAGGCATACAATTACTTAGACAGGGCGGCAATGTGGTACAAGATAGCGGAGCAGGGGATTAGTTAAAATATTATAAGACATCTACGGAATATATATTCTGCGGGTGGGAGGAACAGGATAAGCTGGCGGTAAGAAGGGGGTAGATTTTTATGATATACAGGAGGAAGAGGACTTTTTTTATGTCCAGAACTGGCCTATTACAGGGAGGGAGTACCTCGCCATTCCTTTTCGCTTTATTTGTAAATGATCTGGGAAAAATAGACAGTGACGATGAATTTGGGATTAAACTGACAGAATGTATGGTGAAACATCTCATGTTCGCAGACGATATGGCGCTGGTAAGTGAGACTGGGGAAGGATTACAACGAGCTCTCGATATGGTAAAAGATTATTGCTCAAAGTGGAGTCTGACAGTTAATACCAAGAAGACTAAAGTTGTAGTATTTAGGAAGAGTGGGAGAAAGTGTAAAACTGATATCTGGAAATATAACGACGTAGAGTTAGAAACTGTTAGTTATTTCAGGTACTTGGGATTTACCTTTTCTAGCTTAGCGTCTTTCTCTTAAGGCATAAAGGTACCGGTAGACTCGACACAGAGGGCATTATTTGGATTAAAATCATTTATAGCAAAAAATTCTGAAATTTCACCGGATATCCAGCTCCAGCTGTTCAGTTCTGTAGTCGCGCCTATTCTAAATTACGCTTGTGAGGTCTGGGGATTCTGTAAAGTAGACCCCATAGAAAAAAGTCACTTGAATTTCTTGAAGTCTGTTCTTGGTGTGAGGAGGAGCACCCCTAATTGTTTCGTATATGGAGAATTGGGGGGTGTTTCCCATGATCATCGAGAGACAAGTACGAATCGTAAAATACTGGTTAAAAATTATCCGGGAAAGTTTTAATGAAAATAATCCAGTGAAAAAAAGTATACAAAGAATTATACAAAATGTCAGTTTCCGATCCAGAGATGGTATCGTGGACAACGCTGGTTAAAGACCTTTTATCCCGAATGAAATGGCTTCGGTAATGTATAGATGGAACAGAATGTTGAAGATGTAAACGTATTTCTGTCTGAGTTTAAAACACGTTTAATAGACTGGTATAGACAGGAATGGAAGGAGGCAGTGACAGCCAGCAGTAATAATAGATTGTTTAAACATATCAAATCAGACTTGGAATATGAACGTTACTTAAACGTATGTCAGTGCAAAGCAAGGAGAATAGCTCTTACTAAGATCAGACTAAGCTCACATGCATTCATGGTTGAAAGGGGAAGGTGGGAGAGACTAAAGTAAACCATGTGAATAGAAAAAGTAGCTTATGTAATGATATAGAGGATGAGTTCCATTATCTGATAGTATGTCCACGATTTAAGGAATTTAGGAAAAAAACTGCTCCCGCGTTATTTAAAAGTTAAACCAAATATGTATAGATTAGTAAAATACTTTAAAAGTGAATGAGGTGAAGACATACGCCGACTGAGTAATTTATGTTTCGGAATATTGAAGAAATATAATTCAGAAATTTGAGCCAAAATGGGTACCCTCTGGCAAGGAATTGGGTTTGGGCGGGGGGGGGAGTGATAANTGTTTACATGCTCTGCTCATGCATGATTCCTCGTTATTTATCAAAATATCCTAGCAATCCCTTGATCACGTGGTGTAACTGAAAATACCTCATTGGTCGCTGTAGACCTGAAGTAGACGTTCTACATGCCAAGTTTTGAGAAAATCGTTATGTGATGTTTTCAGTGTTCTAAAATGGTATTTCATTTTTTAAAAAGAATATTTTGTCTATCTACATCAAAATATGAATAATAAGTTGTTTTTATTATAAAACTTTAGATTTGGTGCACTGTCTTTATCACCGCTTAGAGGACATGAAGAGGACCTGAAGAGGACCTGAAGAGGACCTGAAGAGAAAATCACAAACTGAATATACATGTAGTTCTAGCATGCAAATTAATGAGCTCGCGTAACATATTTCTTGACAATAACAGTAACAATAACAACATGTTTCAAAAAGTAAGTGTAAAATGAGTAATACAATAAGAGTGTCATTAACTATCAATTCACTCACTCACTCATCCACATCGCTCGTCTACTCACTCACTCGCTCACTCACTCACTCACTCACTCACTCACTCACTCACTCACCCACTCACTCACTCACTCACTCACTCACTCACTCACTCACTCACTCACTCATTCATTCACTCAGGATACCTTACCCTCTCTCTCTCCCTCTCTGTCTCTGTCTCTCTCTGTCTCTGTCTCTCTGTCTCTGTCTCTCTCTTTTTCTCTCCCTCCCATACCTTCACACTCACATTAATGAAACTCAGGATCTAAAAGTTTGATACAGAGCTCGACACAGCTGACTATCGATGCATGTTGACGTCACGAGAGCACTGCTATTGACTATACAATGGCTTGGATAAATCATAGTGGCTTATCAACAAAAAGGAAAAGTCGATTTTAGTATGAATCCTTAAAACTGCTCAAGATAATCCTAAAGAATTTACACAGTTCAATTCAATTTTCAACTCAATGTTTATTAAAGGCACTGCGGCCAATTCCAACTTATTTACAGATAACGTAGAAAAGGGTATGATAAAAAATAACAAAACAATTAAAAAACGCCATGCACCCTTACTCTGTTGCTCCAAATCTCACTGTTCTGTCACGCTTTTCTATTTTTCACACCAAATTAATGAATTTGCTCACATTTTCCCATACATAAATATATACCTTCTTCATTTGAATTTTCTCATTTAACTTTCTTCCTCCTTTCACCCGCTCCCTCACTCCCACCCCATCCAAATCACACAAATACCCTTATTTCCCAATTCGCGCACAAAAAACAGAGTTTCTTTAATGTACCATGACGTAAAGCAGTAAATAATTTTTTTTTTATATTTAATCATGCTAGGTCGATTTCTGTGACACCATGGGACGGCCCATTTTCATTGCGCACGATCAAAAGAATATGCTAATCTATTTATAGATGATGTTTCCCAAGCACTGTTCAACTTTTACGCTTCGCGGAACACCGAACCCTGCATGCGAACATGCCGGATGATTTTGGAATTACCGACAGTTTCGCTCGAACTTTTAACTTGATCCAGTGATGCAAGATTCCGTCTATTTACATGTTAACAGGGAGCGAAACCAAACTATCTCGATAAATTTTTAAAACTATTAAACCGTTTCTTACAATGTCTTCTTCTTAACGTGGTTTCGCTGTAATTTGATATGCTGCTTAGAATATTGTTGCATCCGCCAGGGATAAATTTCAAGTTTCAAAGTTCACGTATTAAATGATGTCGTTGGAAGCGGGTATGATATTGGAATTTATTTAACGTCATCAGTGTGAAATTCCATGGCTATATTTACATTTTCTCAGAGCTACAGAATTGTTCTGAACATTGTAATATTTTCACAGGTAACTACCGTGTCTAGGCGCATGTCTGGTCACACGGAAGATCATCCATGTGCTATCATGACGGCATACGTGTCACCTGTTCCAACTAGTGAAATCTGTTCGTCGGCAATTCAAGATTCTATTACTATACCATTATTTACGATTCTTTTCATACGATACTATCGGATGGAAATCCATCAGAAAGTTCATTTAAGAAGAGATAAGAAAAAGAGACTATGTAAAAAGATAATAATGTTTTAAACTTGTTATTTAATCATTTTGTGCCCGGTTTTTATTGAATTGCAGTAACTTAACAAAATAAAATCTTATCCTGCTTGAAATCCTTTTTCTTCCACCTCACTGGTGAGCAGGGGTAACAACCATAGTGCCAGTGCATAATAATCTCCAACATCGGGACAGAAAGTTGTCTAGCTCATGACGTGAAGGAGATAAGGGCGACACCAGCCTTGACTACCTACTTCCGTAGAGAAGTCAAGTCTCAATTAATAGAAAGACTATGTTGGGCAAATGGAAAAGGTTTCGATTATTACTCCCAATACAATGTAACATATTCGATTACACCTTTGTCAGCAAACAGATAATTCGCATTCTGCTAAAAAATCTGCTATCGCGTCCAGTCACGCGACTTCCTGTAATTGTCTTGATGACATAAAAAATAAAAAAGGTGTAACGCCTACAGTCAGTCATACCGAGTCAAGTGTACTTTTAGCCATCAACCCCATTTAAAGACAAGAGAAATCACACACACACACACACACACACACACATATATATATATATATATATATCCGGTTACCACGGCTAGAAAACTTTTAAAGCCTCTAAACACCTGGTTACGTTGTCTTATGTTCTCCTGATTTCACGTTCCAAGGAAAAAATACCACCAATATAAATATGACTATTTCTTCTCGTTTTTTTTTAATTTCAGGATGTAGTCTATTATTGAAATCCTTTCACTTTTGATCATTTTCAGGTTTTGAGCAACTTTTCGGGATAATGGGATGAAACTATGCGACATAAGGGAAATTCGTTATATCAGATTCAGACGCACGGGTTCAAAAGATTAATTAATATGATGAGCTAACGGTCACGAACAGATGAAAAAGATGGCTTGGGTTGATACGGCAGGAAGTCTGTCTTGTGGATTTGCCAGCAATGTCGCATCCGTCGTTACTTGCCTCTGATTGGCAGATATTAGTGCATTTCAGGGACAGCTTTCTGTTGTTGTTGGTGGTGGTGGTGTTGTTATTGTTATTGTTTTTGGTCATGTTGATCATAACCGTCACAAACCTGAAATTCCGCGGCTAATTTACTTTTTTTTAGAGCTACTGTTAAGTTATAAAAATTACAATAATATTATTATTTGCATTTGTAAATACCGTATCCAGGCTTGGGTCACCTGTTGGCGCCTTTTGAAAATTAACGAGTAAAATAAAACTTTTTTTTTACTGGCATTCATGGACGTAATTAATAATACATGCTCATGCAACATATCAACATGCCTTTACATATTACAAAAGAAAACTTACAAAAAGTTCATTGCCACGCTTCGCGGTGCAGTCTGACCCCGCCCTCCCCTTTCCGCCTCCTATTCCTACAACCTGCAGTCCTGATCCTACAACAAGAATTAACAGTTGTCTGGGTCATGAGTACTAAAGTAGAGCAACAATAACAATAACAACAACAACAACAACAACAACAACAATAACAAAATCTGCGTCCTAGGTCTGTGAACTTGTCATCAGATTGCTATCTATCTCCTTGCATGATTCTGTAGAATAGAAGTGTGAAAAATTTTCTGTGCCATATTTATAGTCTTGTGTGTAGAATAGTATACCTATCGTTGAGGCAATATTTCACTTTTTAGAAGCCTTTTTCCATTCAGCATTTATTTGCTAGAAATTTCTACAGACACTTGGTATTTTAGATATCATTTTCTCCAGTACGGGTCAAAACTGAATTCTGACTAATAAAGATAGATCTGATTATTGTGGACATTGTGGTAAAAAAATCATAGTAGATTTAGACAATTTTATTGGCTTGAAGAGAGAAATCATAATACACTTTCTTAACCTGTAAAGACTTTGGCAAAGCGTGAGTCCATGTAATGATACAGACTAATTGCCCAGTAAGGAGAAGGTACAGTGAAACCCCAATAAAATATAAAGTACTTTAATAATATTTCAACCCCGTCCATAGGTGAACATGTACGAATCCACTCTTATTCTGTCATCTGAACCTCGATAACAGGTATAACTTTATAATAAATAAACGTGTTCATGCATAATGCATATTTATTACGAGCTTTGAAGTTATAGGGCTGAAATTAACATTTCGATTTTGTTATGAAATTTTAAAAAAAATAAATTATTACCATTATTTGAAATTATAGCACAGAAGATCTTCGTTATAGTCAGTGACAATACCTGAGTATCTTACGCTCTGTGAAGTAAACATTTTCCCTTTTCCACTTTTCATTGCCCCTGACGTAGCCC
>JAWQUT010000177.1:7908-20886 GCA_033807755.1 Ellobium chinense
GGGGGGGAAGAGGGAGGGTTCAAGCTGTGGCACATGGCACAGAAATGTACTTGAATTCCCCGACTCCAACCATCTTATTTTCTGTCTGCATGACATGAGAATGATCTAATTCTCCTTCTCTTGACATAGCCTGAGGCCACAAGGCTTCCAAAGGGGGTGGGTTCAAATTATGGCACATAGCACAAAAAGGAAGCATTTGTTTCCCCAGGGATGCATAGTGTGTAAATGTAACCCTTTATTTATCCTGCACATCATCTTTTTCAACAAAGAAAGTAGTACCTCCAGCTGCTTTGTCTACACTTCAATACTTGAAATGTATAAGCGAATACTCATGTGTCTGGGACTATTAAGAATGTCAAGGGGTACGTTCGCTGAGTTTTGGTTTGGAGAATGGTGCACATAATAATATGGATTTATTCAGATTCAGCAGTTTTATTTTCCATCAAAAAGTAAACAAGTAAATTGTGTGACTAAGTTACCATCAATTTTATTTATTTTCATGAAGACCTGATCCCTTGATTTCGAAAACTTTCTGAAGACAGCATACTTTTTCCTGTACCACCACATATCTGACTCTTTACATAAGGCATCCTGAAATAACATCACATCGTGACAACAGTGAAGAGGTGTTAGTAATTAAAATAACATTTCCTATCTGGATCTACACGCTTGAGAACATCATATGAATTTTAATGTAAACATTTTCGCAATGTTTTGATTGATGAGGAAAAAAAAGTAGAATATGCACGGTACTTTTTTTTTTATTAGCATCCATGCTTGTCTGTCCATGTGCTCTGTGGGTGCTCGTGGGGATACGGCCACCGAAATGTCCACGACGTTAGGTGAGACAGGATTGGCAGACCCACATCAAACCTATCATGACCTCATTACACAGGTAAATCATCATCATCACCAGCACCAGCACCAGCACCACCACCACACCACCATCATCATCATCACCATTTCTTTGTATGTCTTAAACTTGCATTGTCAGGCAAGTCGACTATTAAAATTTTGTTAATAAATTCATTTTACATTTTTCAAAAAGTTTTGTGTCTTTGGGCAGAATCATATTTTAGTTTTAATCATCATCATTATTATCAGCAGCAGCAGCAGCAGCAGCAGCAGCAGCAGCCAGCAGCATTATCATCATCTTAAGACTTCCAGGAACGCATCATATAACATTAATATGCATTATGTTATGAAATTTGACTTGATACCGTTTTTGTCGACGTCGAGTTACATCTTGAGCTTATGTTTTAAATTAAATAATATATGAAGGCCATGAGGCTTTGCTGCAATAAACAGCGTGTATGGCCACGCAGTAAAAACAGTCATGGTGACTTTAGTAGTTACTGCAGTTGGAAGTCACCATTCTTTATTGCCAGCTTCTTAAGCATAGCAGTTTTTCACCGACATAAGCATGTAGTAAAAAATAGTATCAGTGAGTGGAGTGTTGTTAAACGATACCATCTTTCTAGGCTAATATGAGTAATGTATACGACGGGTAATAAAACAATTTTTCATAGAAACCTTCAATGAAGTTAACACATAAATGTTTATCGAAAGACTTTGTGAACACTCTTGGTGGATTTCAGATGAACTCGGTGAAAGAGGTTGACTTGAACACTGCCAATGCCATCTATATGAATCCAAATATGCCCATTGAGGCCAACTTTTTGAACGTGGTACAGACGGATTATGAGGCATCAGTGGACAACATTGATTTGGCTGCCCCAGGTGGCCCTGAAGCACCCATCAATAACTTCGTTGATAATAAAACACATGGTATGATCCAGAACATCATTCCTCCAGGTATGTACTCTATTATCATTGTTGCTTCTACAAGTCGTTGTTTGTTATGTTCTTGTTATCGCTGTTATTGTCTTGTTGTTGTTGTTGTTGTTGTTGTTGTTGTTGTTATCGTTGTTTTGTTGTTGTTGTTGTTGTTGTTGTTATTGTTGTTGTTGTTGTTGTTGCTGCTGCTGTTGTTATTATTCTTGGTGTTGTCGTCGATAATGATAATGATGATGATGATGATGATGATGATGACGGCACTCCCCGGAAAGCTGGGGGGGGGGGGNGGGGGGGGGGGGGGGGGGAGAACAACTACACTTATTATGAACAAACACACTTTTGCGATTGATTCATTTATTAGCTGTAAACAAGTTATGAGCCATACAAAAGGATCTCACTTCCCAGCAGAAACGGTGAAGCTTAACAACTTTCCTATGAATCTGTGGTTATCCTGAATATTCCGATAGCTTTGAACCTGTTGAATGTGTACAGACTACAATCCGTTGCACATTATGGCGACAAATCGCACCTGAACACAGCTTGCGCACCGCAATGCTTGCACACAACTCGTTTTGCAAGAGCCAAAGCGTACTAATTGGACAGAAAGGATTAGAGTAATGGATTGTTTAGATGGAATGACCTAATTCTCTTGGTTCAAGCATAGATCCGCCTCTCAATCCCCATTGAGGGGGGAAGGGGATGGGGGCAACGCAACATGTCTTACTTTCTTTCCCTCGCCATTTCAGAAAGTCTTGCATTATCTGAGATCCATACTCGAAACAATGTGGATTTATATATCGGACAAATAATATCGGACAAATCGGAATTTTATCCAGCCAGCCCGCCACAGACTTCCACTTTATTTTATTAGAATCATCCTTTCCATTTTACAGTATTCAGTGAATGATTTATACTGCTGAAATATCCACATTTTATGGGATACTTTTAAAATCATTTCCTTTGCCGTAAGTGCAGGGTTGTACGAGTAAAATGTAATTACTTGACATTGATGATGAAATCGTTGCTCTCGTTTTACTAACATATAATGTAGACTCTGAAGATGTACTACTAATGGATTGTCAAGGATCTCTTTGCTTTTTGTCATCAGGAAGTATCGATGCCAGTACCGTAATGGTTCTGGTCAATACGGTTTTCTTCAATGGGACATGGGCGAAACAGTTTGAGACGTTCAAGACCAGACAACAGGATTTCACTCAGCTGGGCGGAACTAAAACACAAGTATCATTGTCATTATTTCTATCTTGCGTGGCCGTTGTTATTTTGAATCCAGTTACAGTCCCTGAAATCGATATCTGCCCCAGCTAACCCAGCGTCAGGGCTCACGGTCGAAGAAATGTAACTTATTTTTAAATTGTTTGTCTTCATTATAATTACGTGTGACACACTGAGTAATCTTCTAACTGCTGTTGCTGCTATTTTGTGTTCTGCTGTGATTTTACATGTGACTGGGGCTACTGTTTTTGTTGTTACTTTTCTTGTTGCTGCTGCTGCTGTTGAAGCTGCTGCTGCTTTGCTGCTGCTGCTGCTGTTGAAGCTGCTGTTGCTTTCTGCTGCTGTTGCTGCTGCTGCTGCTGCTGTATTACCCTATCCCTTTCCTGTGTCTTTTTAGTAAGAGAATTAGTTTTTAAGGTTGGTGATACTGAATTACAATTAATCAGTTAATCAAGTGTGAGAAATACTATTCTTTTTCAGGTAGATATGATGCATGACGACAGATCTGTTAGAATCAAGAGAGGAGTGCATGGTTCAGATGTTGCTGAGCTTCCGTTTAAGGATCCCAGATTTTCCCTCTACATTGTTCTACCCCAGAAAGTTGATGGCATCTCCGAACTAGGTATTTAGGGACCGTCTCCTTTCCATCCAGGGTACTCAGATTTTAGGCCAACTTTAAGACAGCACTTGGAGCATTCAGAGCAATCTGCCCTATCTGAATTTTCTCATCATTTCCGTTAACGTCGCTTATTTTCGCATCTCTGCAGTTCTCAGGACTTTTATTAAACTGACTATACTTGACTGAATAAAACACAATACATAGTAGAATATACCGGTACCAAAAACTGACCATTATACAGTTGAGCTGAACTGAAACATAAGTATTATTGTTATTGTTTTTGACTTTCGTGTCTGTAGTTATTTTGAATCCAGTTACATTCCCTGACATCAAATCTGATCCAGCTTGCCCAGTATACAGGGCTCACGGTTGACGGACTGTCTATGATTTTTAAGTCGTTTGTCTTCATGATAAACCATTATTTACCAATCATTATTTGGTCTTAATTTCTTGGGAAACTCTAGATAAATCACTTACACGAGTAAGAGTCTTCTTAGAAATAGAATTTTTCAAAGTAGATGCAAAATACTGATTACAATATCACAATTAGGCTAAGCATTCGTTAAGATTACGCATTACTATTTATCTGTCTAGTTACTGTATATGATTTTTTTTTCATGGGGATCAAATTTTCGCGAAAAATGGGAAATTGCTTTTCCCGAGAATTTAATTTTCCCGTGTCCCGATGGTGGTCTTTTCATGTGAGTATGGCGGCATAATCCTAGAATAACCAGAAAAAAAAATAACACAGGGCTGCCAATAAAACATTTTTGGCAATCTTCCATTTTGATAGAGAATCATACAACAGCATCTGCGTTTTCCCAGCTCAATTAGCGACATTCTTAAAGGAAAGAAAACGCTTATATAGTAATTGGACGTGTAATTAGACCCCACAGAGGTCATTCAGGCACACCAGGATGATTTCTTAACATGGCCAAGCAAAACAAAAAGTTCTTAAACGACAAAATAAGAAGAGGCACTTACAGATTACTTAGTGTGAAATATATTTAATTCTCATTTCTTCAGAGACTGCGCTGGCTACACCAGGAAATGTTGATGACCTCTTCCAAGATCTTCAGTCCACATATGTTCAGCTTGCCATCCCCAAGTTCAAGATTGAGAGTTCCTTTGACCTCAACGGTCCTCTCCAAAATCTTGGAATACAGAAAGCTTTTGAGGCTGCAGGGGCTGACTTCACTGGAATTACCAGCGTTGGTGAGTTCATAGTGCCAGTGTTACTATGTAAATAACGGACTGTGAATAGGTACCTACCATCCAGAAATTTACTTTCTGTGAAGCTCAATCTTACTGAGACTATAGTTACTTGATTGCGCTTCATACGTAAGTCATATTTCGCATTTTTCATCCATCTCCAGTGCAGCTTCAAGAATTGTAGGAATACTGTTTCGTATTTACTGTAACGGCTGTTCAAGCCCTGAAACCTTACAGATACTTGGTCATGAATTGCTATTTCACAACTCATAATGCGGTTGAGGTTAAATAACAATCAGTAACAACAATATCTTTTTTAAAAATGCATAATTTATCGAATTGAAAATGTCCCCAAACAATGCACAACATCGTGAAATTTGTCAAGGCCATAGTCTCTTCATGAAGCAGCTTCTGTCCAGTTAAAAGGAAATGTTGAAATATGTTGAATTCCAGAGTAAATGCCCCAAACCATAAGTATCAGCATTAACTTCTCTGTAATTACGTCTTTGACCTATGGAATTATGTAGGTTTAAATATGTCTTCTGTTAGGATGTTAATGTGTCTGTGATTTTTTTTTTTATGTTTATTTGTCTTCTTATGTCTTCTCCAATGATAGCTATATGACTATGGTTACAATTTGTATATACAGTATTAAAATTGAATTCAGTAGGATTGAATTGTAAGTAGGCGGTAACTTTTAAATTTTGTCAGAAGATACCAGTGATAATGAACCCAATGCACGTGGCAAAATACGAAAAAATAACATCTCCATTACGTTGTCTGAAATATCTCGCTTTGAATACATGACCTTTGATACCACC
Organism: Ellobium chinense; assembly: GCA_033807755.1. Taxonomy (NCBI): domain Eukaryota; kingdom Metazoa; phylum Mollusca; class Gastropoda; order Ellobiida; family Ellobiidae; genus Ellobium; species Ellobium chinense. The sequence goes on from JAWQUT010000177.1 coordinate 13,591, forward strand.
GAGAACTAAATTTATTTCTTCCATCATCAAGCTCACCTTTTTTTAGTAACAGAACTTCCAGCAACTCTGTCATTATTTTCCTATTTTCGTTATCCGCTTCATTTCTTTTTTAACCTTTCTTGCAATAGGTGGCGCCTATATCAGCAGTGTTGTCCATAAAGCCATGATCGAGGTGAAGGAGACAGGCACAGTGGCAGCAGCTGCTACAGCTATCATGATCAGCATCACGTCAGTCCTGCTCCCACCTCCTGACCAGTTCATCGCTGACCATCCTTTCTTGTTCTTCCTTCGGGACAACACGGCTGGAAATATTCTGTTCCAGGGAAAATTCTCCGGTTAAGAAGGGACTGAAACTTCTCGTATAACGTCTTTACATGGAAAGATCATGCTCTAGATGTCAGTTGAATATTTGTTATATGAATAAAAGTTTAAAATTGCCAACGAGTTGACTTAAACCCTAAATTCTTGCTTTGTTAAAAAAAAACTAAAACACACAAAACCAAACTCTAAATGTATATTCACACTCTTATAATGCTGAGAAGATGCAGATCTTTCTTCTCATCTTACGATTTTCACTGTAAAAGATTAATAACTGCAGTCTACAGCTGAACTTCCATCGCGACCAGCTGTCAGAAATAGCCCTTCACCCATCCAACACAGTAGGAGAGACTCTCCCCTTTCTGTCACTGTCAAAAATAATAACAATGTAATATTCATGTACAATGAGACTCGGTAATAATGGGGTGCTCAAATTTGCAATATTTTTGCCGTTAATAAACAAGTAATATGAAGTGTATTTTCAATGTTAGTTTCAACTACATGCAGTCACTGTTTACCGTTGCTGTGGCAAAATAATGCTGGCTTCTGGTAATCGCAATGTAGACACTGACCAAGACGATTTCACTCGTCATGCAGTGATTGTCAAGCAAAAAATGTATACGAGGGCGAGGCAGTTATGCCGCAACAGTTGGAATTTCACTCTACAAGTCCTGGTATGAAAAGGCCAGTTTAACAATAACAAATAGGAGGGAAAAACGAACTGAGATCATAGTCGACACGTTTGGGATTCTATTATAACCGTGCCCGTTATAGATAGGTTGCATCCATGTATAACCTATATGAAGTTCATGATGCTTCCAACTGCCACGTGTCGGCCTACGATTTTCATTGTGTGATCTTTATGGAGTAGATTTATTGTAGATACTAAATCCTTGTTCAACTGTTATTAGGTCCGTGATAGTTACCGTCATTTGTCTGACACTCTATATATTCAGACAGGAATACACAATGAAGATTAACATTGTTGTCAGCATAAAAGATGCACTTTACCAATATTTCATCCAAATAAAAAAAGAAAAACGTTTGATTCATACATATGCATAATCATCACAAAATACAGATTGTTAAAGACAGTTGAATGAGAGTGACAAATATGCACCCACACCAGCAGACTTACATACAGGGCATAATTGAGCATTTCCAGGCTCCCTCTATTTCTCTTTCCTCTCTCTTACTCTTCGTCTTTCTCAAATGTTTATGCAGTTGTATCACACAAATACAGGTCAAAAACACAAAAGAACAAATAACATACACACGCAATAAAACATACATATTTACCAAAACAGTTCACATACTTACTTTCAAATAATCTTTCTCTCTCTCTCTCTCTCACACACACAGAGACACACACACACGCGCACACACACACACACACACACACACACACACACACACACACACAGACACACACACACACACACACACAAATGCACGGTGACAGCAACTGAACTAATAAAAATGATACATATATATAAGCAATAGCAATGTTCGACTATATCTTCTACGAAAAGCCTTTATACTTTCAGTCTGTCATGATTACTCTGTCATGATTTGGCATAAATTATTTGATAACCCCAGCGAATATGAAAGGTTCTCTGTTATTACAATAAAAGATAATTGTATGTTATCACTGTTGGGCATCATCAATAACAACCTACTTTGATATTGGTTTGACAGCCAGACACAATGCATGAAGGCGATAGGAATTCCGAAGAGGTGTTTATGGCTGCGCTTATCTTAAAGCTGTGTCATTCGATCGTTACCGTTGGAAGGTAAGCCCTGCTTACTTTGGCTGTGGATAGTGTCTTGACTCAGATAGATTTGCTTTCATAGGCGTCTGTATATCATTTTTCTTTATTGTAACATTCGGACGGACAGCATACTAGGGATCTGCGAAGTTGTTAGGCTGTAAGAAATCTTTTGCTCGTGAAATTAAGAAAAGAAAGCTCTGCAGTGCGAGATATAAAGCGCGCAGATGAATTCAACTAAGTGAAGTATCCCATCATGTTTCTCCTTTCCTTTTATATGTCGGGCGGACCTTTAAGCCTCGTCTATTGAATTTTATAAAGAAAAAACAAAGTCTGATAATGATACCACCCATTTAATATGAAAACATACCTATATTTGTACATGTATTGTACAGGGCAGCCTCGATCAATGTGTAGTGAATGAAGAGAAAAAAGGCTGTTTGTTGTCTGTGGTCTGTTGATTTTGGTGTTGGTGAAGAGCAGCGAGGAGGCGAGCTTGGCTATGGGCTTTAGCCGAACTCGAGCCTCAGCCGGCAGCAGCTGTAGTTGTCATGAACATTCGTCAGGAACACAGCCGTGTAGAATGGACAACATCAAAGTTTATTTACATGTAATGCAAATAGCACATTTTGACATCAGTCAGAGCTTATAGACTACCAGCCAGCCTCGTGGGGAGCCTCGCAGGAGCTAGGTGCGGGCTCTACTGCGCTGAGTCGTAGACTCCGACTAATACTAATACCAGACTCAAATTCAAAACCAGACTCCAACTCAAGGGGAAATTGGTGTGAAATATAATATGGTCACGCGGACATATTGGAGAGCTACTATGTCAGAGGCCTCTCACGTCATTTTGCGATGGGCTAATTTGGCATCAATGTGGGGGAAATGGACAATGGCTGGAAAGTTAACGGAGGCTGGCAGAGTAGCTGTGCAAGTTACATCAACATGTCATACATCAAATTGTAAAGCAAGGCGAGACACATAAGTTGTACATCCCATCCCAAGAGAAAACTGTAACTAGAAAATATAACTCAAAAGGGGTTGAAGGGCAGCTTACCTACTTCTGTTGCATAACATATGTGCCAATAACTCCATTAAGGAATAACTGTATGTCATAAATGATAGTACAAATGATTTGTCTCGGACAGATTCTTAAGTCATGTATGTTTGATGAATGTAGCTTAAGTAGTTAATGAGAAAGTTATAGTTCAGTGCTGGCATAAAAGCACACATTTATTACAATAGACATGCATATTACACTGCACGTTATACTTTTCGGAATGGACAGGCATTGTCATAGAACAAAGTATAGTTATCCACTTTCGAGCAACGAAATCTCGATATTTGAATTACACTCGGAAATTTCTTTTGGATCATCATGATACTATTACAACTACTGTCATCACGTCAAAACATCGGGAGTCCTACTGTCATACATCAGAATACACGGGCTCGTGACCAAAGTATTGTTCTGACCGCATACCAAGATCAGTCGTACTGAATATTAAGAGCTCGAACACGAAATACATTGTCAAGTCCGTCCCTTTATCTGGAACTCATATTGTAGTAAACGAAAATGTTGATGGAGCTATTGGTGGCCTCAAGGGTGCTAAGAATAGCCCAGGAAGCAAAGAGGGAATTCTGGTACTGTCCATCAAAGTTGTACTCAGGTGAGAAAGAAAGTATTAAGATGATATTAACGCAGTTCGGTAAGAAACAGACGATGAATATGCACGAGATTATGGTCACCATCTTCACCACTCTTTTGTCACGACGGGTGACTAAGATATTTATCGTACTGAAACTAGAAACTGATAAGGTCGCCTTCCGCCATTGTGATTTCCAAATTATGTTTTGTATTAATGTGGCTGTGCATAATTATGATGACGATAGTGAATGAACCCATTTGAGCGAAAACTGAGAGGTTATACGCTATGTTCTCTAGGATCAGACCACCATTATAGTAAGCTTGCCCAGTTAATGTCTTGTACCTCTCAGGAAAATATTTGGAGACAAAGTGCAAGGAGAAGAAGGCTGGCAAGACGCTGATTACCATGACAACAAAGATGAACACTATAACAATGGTAGTCCTCTTAACAGTAAGAATGTCCTTAACTTTCAGTGGTAACCCGGCATAAACACATCTCTCGAAAGCCACAACAGCGGTGATCCAGCTGGTGATACGGGCAAAACAAACTTGTGGCCAGCCTGCTGTGATGTACTGGATGTCCATTGATTCAGATAGTAAGTTCCAATACCGGAACAGCGGATTCATGCAAATACCTATCCAGATCAATGTCAGAAGGGCGCCCAGGTCGGATACTGCAAGCCCCAAGAGGCTGATGTTTACACTGTCCTTCAGTCCTGCTATAACAAACACTATGATGTTGATGATGTTAGCGATGACGCCAAAGTTGCTGACTGCACTAGTGAGGATCACGTAGAAGGCAATTTGCAATATCTCAAGGGTCACTAAACAGATCCACTATGCCATCAGAGGGATTAAAATTATCCTGGCTGGCACTTTTCACATAGATGTTTGTGAAGGAAACAGTAGATTCTTCCATGATAATAGAATTCATCAGTTTAAGGGGAAAACCTGCACTCATGAAATTTCTATGGTGAATTAAACAAATGACCTTGCGTTACCAGATCATGATACTGTACTCTGTTTCACTCACTATAGAGTTCAAAGGAAGATGGATTTTGTAGAATCTTGTTAAGCTCTCAAACTGAGGGAACGTTTCTTATTGGTGGGTATTTTGGGACCAAACTTTACTGTTCTAGTCAAATGATTTTATTTACAGTCGACTCCGTTTAATTGCAGACGGATGATTAAAATTTTAACCCAAGCGCAACTTTTTCCACATTCTAAAGTGCCATATTTGAGTATGGATGTCACTGGACAATCGCAACTTCTTTTACTTGCAACTTTTTCCATGTTTCCGATGAATTGCGATTAAGGAAAGGTGACTGTATTAGCAGCGTATTTTGTTATAATATTGCAATAAAACATTCTTAAAAGATGTAATGGTCACTCCTAAGAAGGCTTCCTCTCCTATTTATTACGTGTGGTTATTCTTTTTTATTTTTTTTTATTTCTGTATTGGGCTTGTAAGTCAAACGGTCACTAGAACAGGACGAGGTAATGGGTTATTATTAATATCAATGAGCGAGTATTCAATGGATAGGTGTTGCCAGAGACATGCATTGACAAAAGTAATGGGATCATCGAGGCCAAATAGAGGTCAAACATTAAGTTGCGCCCATCTAATTCACAAATATTGGCACAGCAATATCTTAATTAGTATCCGGCACTAGGGACATTCGCCATTTTAAAGCTCTTGCAAAACAACTGTGCTTGACGTTTAATTTGGCTGAATGTTTTTAGGCAATTCTACCATATGCCACCAAAGGTTCGATAATTTCTAAAAAGTCTTGACCAATCCAGTTTCGGTTTATGTTTAATGAATAAAATTAACCTCAACTGGAGATAACCAAAGTTCATTGATGCAAGCCAGTTTTTCAGACATTTGTCTAACTGACGTGGCATTCTGCTGGAAATGGGTCTTTCGCTGTTGTTGTTGCTGTTACTGTTGTTGTTGTTGTTGTTGTTGTTGTTGTTGTTGTTGTTGTTGTTGTTGTTTTCTTTTGGGATTTAAGAAAGCTTCCAACGACTGTAACCTCCAAGGTGTAAAGATAAATAAAATAATGCAGATTTAGGTCCTCTTCGTGTATATTGTTTTTCATAGAATCCTAATTATTTATTCTGCAGATATTAGTACATGCACAGGTTATTCTGCAGTGCAGTAGTAAATCGCAGATACATTCTATGGATGCAAGCGAGACGAAAGGAGATAAATGGAAATTTTTGATATGACCTCAGGACACTAAACTGTCAAAGCTAAGGCAAGAACCAGATTATGAAACTTATAAAGAAAGAGAACCCCACATAATATAATACACAGCTTTATTACATGAACACAAGTGCATTATTTTCCATAATGGAAATAATGAAAGGTATTTAGGAGCAAGCGTCAGGTAGCAAATTAAGATGGCATTTTTTCCCCTGAATTTATTAGCGTGAAACTCTAGCTTCAAAATTACTCACGATTTTATTGTATGCTGTTTGCAGCAAATTAACCCATATGAGTCTATTTGGAGAGAGGTGCCATTTCGGAAATTGATAGAAAAGGGTGTTAGATATTTTGTTTCAAAACATTAAACTCCATGTACGGGTAGCTAAAAACCTTTACTAAAATTAGTTGCACTGAGTGTCTAGATACTTTTCATTTATTGTTCATATGAGACAAAGAAAACCTACCATCTGTAACATTCTGTTAATAACTTGACTTTTTTTTTTGCAATGAAAAGGACGTAGATAAGTGTACACAAGTGCTGATTAATGAATTGTATATCTTAAGTTCGTGACAGTACTTTTTATGAATGTTACATATAGAACACAGGTTGTATGCTGACTGGCCTATTAGCAAAAGCTTTAAAAAGTCAATTATATAATACACTGGTAAAATATTACACGAAAAAAATGTCATAATTGATTTATCACAGCACATGGTTCCAAAGTGTGTTCACACACTTCAAAAGCGTGTTACTTGTGTAGAACTCTCCACATATTACTGTATCATTTTGGTATGCTGATTGTGTACTATGATATCTCTATCGTTGCGTATGCATCTTATTCTTATAGTGAAACATATATGTAGCAAGGCATAGAGATAAACACCAAATACTTAATTTTATATCCTGCTCGTTGAGAAGCCTATGTCCCCACCACTGAAGTTTTAGATGGTTATTGTTTTCACATCCAGTCAAAAAATTAATCCAGCTGAATCTGTTGACATAACGTGATCACCAGGTGATAGTTTTCAAATTTCAGGATATTCCAAATAGGCCAGTACATTCCGCTAACACTGCAGCTTTTTCTTTAAGAATACAACACTAGATAATACATGTAAAAACGCTGAGGCTGTAACTATCTAATCGTGCTAATTTGCCAGTTTTACACTGTCGCGAAAAACTGGGCCTCGCTTTCACGCCATTATCAAGACACAGTTTTTTTATAACAAATTAACAGTATAAAACTATACTAGGCCATTTTCTTTTGTTTTCCATTTGCTGAGTTCCTGCCTTTGCATCAGCCTTACCATGGGTCTTGAAATTAGTAGAGGATCGCGTTTGAGCAGACAGC
>JAWQUT010000177.1:21795-35737 GCA_033807755.1 Ellobium chinense
AAAAGTATTCGAACACCAGAATCGGGGGTATAGTCCCAAGTTCATGTAGGCTACATGCTAACTGTCATCGTTTTGACAGATGGCGTAAACTGGTTACGGAGTTGCAGAACTGACATCTCTGCACTCTGAGCAGATCCATACGTGCTCAGTCCTTGGCAGCAAACGACTTATGGTGATGCCAATGGTGCCGGTCGCCCTGTGTGTACCCTCCTGTCCCTTTTTCGCTGTAGCCTTTCCTTTTGACCTGGTCCTTTTGTAAGCACAACCTCTTGCAGTCTGAGGGCCACAGCCTCCTCGATTGATATGTCTGCGGATAACAGGCGATCTTTCAGTAACTTTTCTATGTCTGCCTTATCCATCCGTAATGTCCCCACCATAGGGGCAAGAGCCACCCGCCGATCAGTTCTTTCATTATCATGGACCCCAGCATATCCTGGACAAAAGATCCTTGTGGTTCTATGAAACCTGGAGGTCAGCAGATAGTCCATCCATTCATGCTGCAACCTTCCGTTTCGGACCTATAGGAGAATGGATTATGAGTCTGTCACAATGACTGCTTTTGCTACTGTGGTCCCAAAGAACTACTTCAGAGCCGCGGTGACTGCCTCCACCTTCGTTCTCAATACGGAAAAAAGTCGTTGATTACTCTCCACTCTATTCAGTGATGACCCTGTCTCTCAATGAGAAGCCCTATCCTGATTTCTAGCCACGCAGCACAGACCCATCAGTGAACACGATAGCATCGTCTTCTCTCCAGTTGTCAGCAATGAGTTGCTTAATCTCGAGGTCGACTCTCCCAGGGACCCACTTCCTGCATTTCCTGCCAAGGATGATGATTACTTTCTGGAAGTAAGTCATGCGCTATCCAGAGTTGACCTAGTCCTCTCCCTCGACTAAGTCTTTCGCTGAGGGGACCAGAGCAGTAGTATATTTTTGCTCAATGGTATTTTTTTACTTGTGCCAACCATGACATCATCTCTTAAATCCTGTGCTGTGGATGTCAGCAGTGTTTTCATGTAGTGGATGTCTCTTGTCCTCCACTACTCACAATTAGTCTTGACAAGGACCTTGACAAGCATATCTGGGTTTTATTCATATGAGTCCCAGTATGTGTCTTATTCATATTGTCGCAATAAGGGCTTCTCCAATGCACCCCAAACGATGTGCCTACCTTTATTCTGGATATATTCCAGTCGATCACACTGAGGTGGTGACAGCGTGAGGATTCCAAGACCATAACTGACCAACGCTAAGACCAACTGGTGGTGCAGAAGAGCCAGTCGACTCTATTCCAGGTTCACAGCTGCTGTTGATTTCAGCGTTGCCATATCTCGTTTGCATCTCTGAATTATTCGCTCCCCATGGTGCCTATACAAACTGGCTGCAACCAAAGGTCACCCCGGGATATTTAATTCTGTGCATTTTCTCTGTTATGTTTCTGGAAGGTGATGACGGGGAGGTCAGCCAAAACTATGTGATTATTTAAAGAGCTGACCTCTTGCAGGTTGTCTTGTGAGTTAGATTCATCACTCCACCAAGTGATGGTTTGCATCGTTTCGTGAATGCTTGTGACCATCTGCAGCCTATCTTGGGCAGTCTTATATATGAGGATATCATCTACAAACGTTAATGTCCTTCCTGGACCATTACATTTAATCCTTGTCACCCTAGCAGTGTAGATGTGGAAAAGTACAGGTGAAAGAGGATATCCCTGAGGCAATCTTGGACATAAATATATATGGATTCAGACGTCCATAAACCCAATAGAAGGGGGACTTTTCTCTCCATCAGAGCAGCTGCGACCCAGTTCACAAGCCATGCATCCCTGTCCATATATATTAATATTGCAGTCTATCAAGGAGTCGCGAAGTCCACTTTTTTTTCTAAGTATCCTCCAGGTCGATGGCTTCAGGCGTAAACAGTTAACTGAGAGCAAAACTTCGGCCAACCCATATTAATTTAAGTTTACAGTAGGACAAATGATAAGTAATCTAAAGATTACTCAACATTCTTTCTCCAAAAAATGACAAATTAAGAGTAAACTTTGCTAGTCTGGAAGCAATACCCAATAGTCTAAAAGGCTCGAAATAACTACATTGTGTGCTCAGCTTACAGTTTTGTAGACAACACACTCGGATTTTATAAGACCCGATCACGGGAGTGAGTAACTAGTAAAGTCGATCACCGCCGCACAGGTTAAAAGGTCATAAGCTCACCAAGACTACATGCTAACCGTCACTGTATTGATAGAATGTGTGCCGTAAACTTGAACGGAGAAACAAACCATGGACCTATCCACCTTAATGTAAGCCTACAATGTGATAAACGATAAGTAATCTAAAGAGTACTCATCCCTCTCCCTCAAAAAAAAAAGGACAAAATGGCATCAAACTTTGTTAGCCTCGATGCAGCCATCTTTCTACACAGTCATTTAAAAGGCACAAAATAACCACTAGTCTATGGGTGCTCAGCTTAAAGTTATGTAGACAATACACACGGGTCTTATCAGACCCGATCATCATTTCCTCAAAAAAGTCATCGGGTCATATAAGACCCGATCATCACTGTCTCTAAGCGGGTGATGCATTTAACTAAAATTGATCATCGCCGCACGGGTTAAACGTAGGCAGGGGTTCGTACTCTAAAGCCACTTTGTCATGTAATTTCGGCATACGATCTGAAGGCAAAAACCGAAGTCAAAAGGTAAGCACTGCTATGGAGCATGCCAAGGGCTTATCTTTGCCAAACCTGTGTTTTGGAAGAACAGAATGGGTTTATTTGAATATAGCTCTTTGCTTCGGCAAAATTTTTATTAAATACCTCTCCCGCTTACTATATAAGGAGCATTCGCAGCTCAGCAGGAAATATCTTGTTGGGTTTTCAGTTCTGACATATATATATAGATTAGGACTATGAGATAAAGTGATGTTGACAGTATAAAACTGTACTAGGCCATTTTCTTTTGTTTTCCATTTGCTGAGTTCCTGCCTTTGCATCAGCCTTACCATGGGTCTTGAAATTAGTAGAGGATCGCGTTTGAGCAGACAGCATTGCACTGCCCTCTTCATGACTCTGGTGCACCAGCAAATTTCATACGCAATATGTGACACTTCCTTCGTGTAGGGTTAGGGGCAGAGATAGAGATTGGAGAGAATTCTTATGGACTCTCTCTTTAACCATAGACTATCCCTAACCTGCCCCTTATCATTAAAAAAAAAAAAACGGGCGGGAGCGTCCTATCCTATTGCGCATGAAGGAGGTCAAATAATCAGGTGTATGCGTTGCCATTGTCGGACAGGCTAAGTGTGCTTTCGATTTAAGATTCAGGTTTATGTATGATTTAGGAAAAGTATCATGGGACTCCCTCAAGGACCAGTGCTGATGGTGAGGGGCCGGGGTCGAACCTTGGATGTCTCGCAAATTTCATATACAAAGTCATGAGTCTGACATACACCTCCGGTTTTACGCACGCAGACTGATGGAAGAGATAGCGTGTCGTGTGCAAAGCAGCCCTCTGTTCCCGACCTCAGCATACCGCTAATTCATCGACACTTTGAATTTATTTTATTTTATTATTTCCATCTTCCCTCAGCCCGTAAATTTCTTAAGAATTCACCTGATAAGACCTACCAGAGGTTCCCCTCCTCCTCATTCACCATTCGCCATTTCCCATTCCCCCCCCCCCCCCCCCCCCCNCCCCCCCACCTCCCTGTTTGGTTATCCATGCAATTATTAACCTCCCCCTGCTATAAGCTCAGATCTAATTTTCTTCGACCTTTCCCCTAATATATGATCTAGATGAGCATCAAAGTCAAAAGAATAAAAATACAATAGGTTAGAGTGGGGAATTCAAGTACATTTTTGTGTCAATGTGCCATATAATTTGAACCTACCCCCTAAGAAAAGTCTTGGGGCCTCAAACTATGTCAAGAGAAGGAGAACTGGTTCATTTTCATTTCATGTAAAAAAAAAAAGATTGGTTTGAATGGGGGAATTCAAGTACATTTTGTGCCATATGCATGTAAACCCTCCCCCTCCCCCTCCCCCTTCCCCAAGAAAAAAAAAGTTATGAAAAGCCTTGGGATCTCAGGCTATGCTGTAATTTACTCTGTGCTGGTCAAGGAAGTGAAAAATCCGTTAGAACCGGTAACATGTCTTCTAACAAGGAAAATAATCACTTCATAAATAGTATTTCACTAAACAGTAAGTCCGACCAAGCTAATTCACTCTCCTTCCTTCCCGGCATAGCCCCCATCAGTCAACCCTAGCATGCTTCCAACATCTAAATGGAGTCCCTTTAATATTTTTAGAACCGCTGAGCACAAACTTTGGGTTACATTTGCTTTATTCAGAAACAGCTGGCTTAAATCTCATATCCTGAAAGCGTTTGCACTATCTCTGCGGTTATAAAAAACGAAAGCAAACTTTTCATTGTTTGTTAAACTATTAAATGTCCTTTGGCTGCCGTTTATAGTCATTTTGATTTGCACGTTCTGCATATAACAGGTAGATGAACTAAAATTAATCTTGTTATGTCAGTGTTCTACTTTGATTAAGTCAAAATTTCGTTATCCGTCAATTCATGATCTTGGCCAGCATTAATTTTAAAGCTTGAACCACAGGAGTTTATAATTAGGCACATTTTAAGTATATTATTATTACAGCTTATGCTATCCAGTATCGTTGCACTTGGTACCACTCTTGAAATTCACTTTGAAAATGTGTGGAATTCAGTCTATGCCTGAGTTTAAATTACAACTCATGTTCTTATCATCGTTTTGTTATAGGTTTGGATTATGATGGTATCTGATTAATAATCTTCAAATTCAGATTTCATAAATACTGTCCATAACTAATGAATACTTATCACAGGCGCCTATATTATTTTGCATACAATCATACGGATAGCCATTCTATGAGAAAGACATTGTTATACGAGATCTCAGAGTATATGAATCGTTGCTAGAGAGGTGTCCTGTTCTGCACCCCATTGCAAACATTTCATCTCAGTGCATTAGATCTTATAGTATCTATTCACCGCTTCTATAGCATCATGCACTACTTTTACATCCGATGTCTTACTACTTGTTTCACTAGCCACAGGCCTTAGAAGTGACAAGCAATATGTTAACGATCTTCGCATTGTGGACCCTGGCCCTGGTGGGCCAGCTGGTTAATGGGGCTGATCTCGATCTACTGACTGCAGGAAATGTCGGTTTCTCCCAGGGTCTTTATCAAGAACTTGCTGTGAGCCAGGATAATGTTGTCTATTCCCCTTTCAGGTAAGAGTCTTCAGCTTTTCACATAAATTGTGTCAACAACAAAATTTCTCCTTGGCCAATTACTGCCACAAGGCCCTTCGCCTCTCTCAGACCTGAGAAAGGTGAAGGGCTTTGGGGCAGTAATAAAATTGGCACCTCGCCCCTCACGGATCTACGAGTCTTAATTCACTCTTCCATCATAGAGTGACCAGGCGGCACTTATTACCCCAGGGCTGTGTAATATGTAAACCTAACGTTTTATTATTTACATGTCATCTTAAAAGAAAAATTGTGGTACTTTCGGCTGCACTGCTTACGCCTCAATATTAGAGATGTTTTAAGCGAATACTGAGGTATCTGAGACTATAAGAATGTCAAGGGATATGTTGAAAGAGCTGACACAGAATCTGAGGGAGAAATGGAAGAAGAATTAGGAATACCACAAAGAATGCCAGTAATGTGCAGTTGCAGGGAAGAGGGAAGAAGATGCACGCTAGCAGGAAACTCAAGAAGATCACACAAACAACTAACAAGGACGATCAGTAAGGAAAATCTTCCCTGGATTTTGATTCGGAGAACGAAGAACATAATATGGATATGTTAATTGTGCAGTGATATATTTTCCTTCAACAAGTAAACAAGTAAAATGTGTGACTAAATTATCATTAATTTTATTTCTTTTAACGAAAACTGGATCCCTTGATTTCAAAATTTTCTAAAGACAACATACGTATGTTTGCTCCCCTGTACAGCCACTTATTTGACTCGCTATATAAGACATCCTGAAATAATATCACGTCGTGGTAGCAGTAGGGGGATGTGAGTAATTAAAATAAGAATTCCTGTCTGGAGCCACGATTTGAGAACATCATACAAAGTTTAATGGCAAACACCCTTAAAATGTTTTGAAGTTCGAGAAAAAAAAAACAGTAGAACATGCACTGTACTTATTTTTCTTCCTATTAGCATCCATGCGTGTCTGTCTATGTGTTCTGTGGGTGCTCGTGGAGATACGGCCACCGAAATGTCCACGACATTAGGTGAGACGGGATTGGCAGACCCACATCAAACCTATCATGACCTCATTACACAGGTAAATCATCATCATCATCATCATCATCATCATCATCAACATTTAAAGCTGAGAAAAAATAAAAGCTCAATCTATTAAGATTTCAAGAAGAAATTAAGAAGAAAAAGAAAAGACAAGCATGGAAGAGTGACCTAAAAGTCAGTTATTGATGGATTAAGTGGGGCGGTCTTAAAACAGCGGGTAAAGACAATAAGAACTAAACCTGGATCACGGGATAAGAGAGTTGGTAGAGGAGTGATTTAAAGTAAGAAGAAAAGAGTTGTGTGTAAAAGGGGAGGGGGTATGAGGGGCTCCCCCAAGAAAAATCTGAGCTACAAGTAGCGGGTCAAGTTAGGAAGTCATACATATAAAAGTGACAAGCTTGGTATAGACCTATCTCGGCAATAAAAAAATACGACTAGAAGAGGCCTAACTATGCGCTACCACTAGCATAATATTATCATTATCAAAAGTACATCATCATCATCATCATCATCACCATCGTCTTGCGACTTACAGGAACGCGTTCGTATAACATAAAATATACAGTATTTGTATTTCACCATAGCATCATCTACAGTTATGAAATTTGACACGAAATCGATTTGGCGATGTCCAGTTGCGTATTGGCCTTATGTTTTAGATATAAAAATATTAGAGGGCCATCAGACTTTCTGCATCAATAGGTTATATATATATGGTTACGCAATGAAAATAGTCGTATTGACTGTAGTAGTGACTATAGTTGGAAGACACCATTCTTTACGGCCAGCTTTTTAAGCATGGCACTCTAACTGAGACACCTATTTAACAAAACACGGCATTAGTAAATGGTGTTTTATTAAGGTCGAAGGAGCAAAACTGTAAAAGCCTCTTTGAGCCATTTAATAATTTGTTTTCCTCGAACCACAAGAAGATTCCAAGATGGCCAAGGCTAGTCCGCAGATCTGATGCCACCACTGTGCTTAAATTACAATATTGTTTACGGTTGGGTTCCATCACTAAGAGCCCTTAAAATTTTAATTTAGATGAAAAGAGGTTACAAATTTGGCCCTGTTTTGCAGACCACAGATCCGCACAAATGATATTCGCTGATGCCATTGCCTGCTAAATTATTTGTTTATAAATTTAAGACTGAATCTCACACCTTTTGCGGTGTGGTTTCGTGTTACACTCACACAGTCAGTCCAAATATATTATACTCTGCTATTATTGACTCTGATAGTCCATTTTTTTTCAACAATTAGGCTCCAGCAACCTCAAGTGGCAGCACTTTTCTAAGCAAATATGATTAATGTTTGCGGCAAGTAGTTAATACTACAATGAAGTTTACATACAGATGTTTATTAGGCAAGACCCTGAACACTCTTGGTGGATTTCAGATGAACTCGGTGAAAGAAGTTGACTTGAACACTGCCAATGCCATCTATATGAATCCAAATATGCCCATTGAGGCCAACTTTTTGAACGTGGTTCAGACGGACTATGAGGCATCAGTGGACAACATTGATTTGGCTGCCCCAGGTGGCCCTGAAGCACCCATCAATAACTTCGTTGATAATAAAACACATGGTATGATCCAGAACATCATTCCTCCAGGTATGTACCCTATTATCATTGTTGCTTTATTCTACAAGTGATTGTTTGTTATGTTTTTCTTGCTGTTGTATTGTTGTTGATGTTGTTACTATTTTTAATTTTTGTTGTTATTGTTTTCTTGTTGTTGTTGTTGTTGCTGTTGCTTTTGTTGTTGTTGTTGTTGTTGTTGTAGTAGTTGCTGTTGTTGTTGTTGTTGTTGTTGCTGCTGCTGCTGCTGCTGCTGTTGTTGTTGTTGTTGTTGTTGTGGTTGTTGTTGTTGTTGTCGATGATGATGATGATGATGATGATGATGACGATAATGATAATGATGATGATTACGGCGCTCCCTGGAAAATGAGGGGGGAATGGAATGGGAAGGGAGACAACGACTACACTAATACAAAAAGTTTGCGATGGACAGCATGTCTTACGTTCTTTCCCTCGCCATTTCAGGAAGTCTTGCTGCGTACTCTAAACGATGTAGATTTCTATAGCGGACTGACAAATACCAGCCAGTCCGCCATAGACTTCCACTTTATTTTATTAGATTCATCAGTTACATTCACAGTACTCAGTGAAGGAATTATACTGCTGAAATATGTACGTTTTGTGGATTATTTTTAAAATCATTTCCTATGCTTTATGTGCATATTGTAAAATGTATTTACGAAACACTGATGATAAAATTGTTGTTCTCATTTTACCAAGAGACGACATGTAATGTAGTCAATGAAGATGTAATACCAATCTTGTGTCAATGGTAAGGAAACGTTTGCTTTTTTGTCATCAGGAGGTATTGATGGCAGTACCATAATGGTTCTGGTCAATACGATTTTCTTCAACGGGACATGGGCGAAACAGTTCGAGACGTTCAAGACCAGACAACAGGATTTTACTCAGTTGGGCGGAGCTAAAACACAAGTATCGATGCTTTTATTTTTTTTTTGTTTTCTTGTCTGTAGGTTTTTTTTTTAAAACCCAGTTGCATTTCCTGACATCGATAACTTCCCAGCTAGCCTATATGCGGGGCTCAAGGCTGACAGCTCATTGTCTCTGACCTTTAAGCTTGTTTCTCTTCATCTTCTTTCATGGGCTCATATCCAGCATTGATATTCCCGACTTATACGGGGGCTCTCATATTGGGCACGCATGTAGGAAGATTAACATAACTATTGCTGTTTTGTGTTCTGCGTTGTTGCTGCTGCTGCTGCTGCTGCTGCTGCTGCTGCTGCTGCTGCTGCTGCTGCTGCTGCTGTTATATGAGCTTATCCCTTTTTTGTATCCTTTTTATTAAGTTTTCTTTGTTGTTTTTAGATTGGTGATACTGAATTACACTTAATCTAATGTACGCAATACTTTTCTTTTTCAGGTGGATATGATGCATGACGATAGATCTGTTAGAGTCAAGAGAGGAGTGCATGGCGCAGATGTTGCTGAGCTTCCGTTTAAGGATCCCAGATTTTCCCTCTACATTGCTCTACCCCAGAAAGTTGACGGCATCTCCGAACTAGGTAGTTTTATATACACTCCTCTTTTCAACTGGTGCACTCAGATTTTAGATCCATCTTTAAAAAAGCACTTTGTCTGAGTAATCCTCTAACACTGCAAAAATAAACTAAACATAAAGGAATAAGTTTTAAAGACTTTTATAAAACATTATATTCATTACAATTTGAATTACTTCAAGCAACTCATAAGACTCTGCGCTATCTGAATTTTGTTTCCTCATCATTTCCTGTAACGTCATCTCATTTTCACGTGTGTGCACAGAACATACCAAAAACTGGCTATTTATACAGTTTTGTATCAATTATTTATCGGACAATTCTTGTTAAATCATGATGAGAGAGTAAGTTAGAGTCTTCGCAGTGAAAGAACTTTCCAGACTGGTGCGAAATACTAATTATGACTAAGCTACGCGTTTACTTTTTTTCTATTTGTCTATTTATTTACTATATAAGTGATATTCTTTAAGAGGATCAAATTTTCGCGAAAATTCGAGATTTTTTTTCCCGAGAATTTAATATTCGCGTGCTTCGAATGACGTTTTTTATTTTAATCTTTTTTTGTTGGCTTAAATTTGGTAGGCGAAACACATTTCTGTTGGCTATGTGATAAAATATCATATAATATGATTAATATGAAATAATATGATATAATATAATGTAATATAATATCTATAATATAATATTATATTGTTATAATATAACATAATATGAGACAATTTCACTGATTTCATCTGGCTTATGGTGATGTAGAATTCACTAGATATGTATCAGACCTCAACATGGCTGGTCGTAGTGAATGACGGTATTTTCATGTTAATATGAGGGCATAATCCTAGAGGTTTCCGAAGAGACATGACAGGACTGCCTATTAAATATATTTTGCAATTCTTCGTTTTAATAGAGAAACATACAATACATCCAAAATAACGAATGGTTATAACGTGAAATAACAACATTTTCGCTTCCCTCGCAAGTTTCTGCCTCATATACGATTTTTTATCATAGCTTTAATAAGACCTTTGAAACTTGTTGACAGAAATTTTTAACATGGGAAGTAATTTGTACAAGTGAAGCTCAATTCACGAAATTCGCGGAAAAAAACACCACCACTTATACGGTATTTGGATGGCTACTTTAGATCAGTAAGTTTGTAAGTATGGCATAAAACAAAAACTGCTTAAACAGGAGGCACCTACAGACTACTCAATATATTTAATTCTCAATTCCTCAGAGACCGCACTGGCTACACCAGGAAATGTTGATGACCTCTTCCAAGATCTTCAGTCCACATATGTTCAGCTTGCCATCCCCAAGTTCAAGATTGAGAGTTCCTTTGATCTCAACGGTCCTCTCCAAAATCTTGGTATACAGAAAGCTTTTGAGCCTGCAGGTGCCGATTTCACTGGAATTACCAGCGTTGGTGAGCTCATAGTACCATTGTTACTATGTGAATAATGTACTGTGAAAAGGTGTCTATCATCCAAAAATTTACATAACATGACCTTCAATCTTATTGTGACTTTAGTCTAATGGGTCACTTTACTGCGCTCCATACGTAGAGTCACATTTCGTATTTTTTCACTCCATCTCCAGTGCAATTTCAAGAATTGTGGGAAAACCATTTCGTATTTAATGTAACAGCAGTTCAAGCCCTGGAGCATCAGAACTACTTAGTCATATTGTGCCATTTTCACAATCCATGTGCAGTTGAAGTTGAACATGACTGAGCAAAAATTAGTGGGTTCGCAACCACGTGCTAACGGTGTATTTATTTTTTTTTCTTTGTCAGGTTTCTTTGTCTTACATATAGTTTGACCAGTGTCACTTAGAAAGTGCCAGAAGATGGTTAATGGTTTCAAATAAGAATGAAATTCACGAAGCCAAAAGAAAACAGTCTGTAGGAGTCTTAGCCCCTGTACGGGATTGGAGAGTTACCATTCTTTATACTTCTTGAAAGAAATGACCTATTATGTATATATTCAAGTGAGTATTGCTTTATGAGACAGAAAAGTGAACGCGTGAGCTTCGTGTCAACAAAATAGGCGGAGTGTAATGGTCATTAGTCCAGCTCACGTGTATAAGGACAGTAAAGAAATCTATCTGGAAAGGAATGTAAAACAGAACAAGTTTAAGTATGTTTAGTGCTGCCATCTTTTCACCTCTTCACCGCTATTGCTACGCTTGACCTGTATAAAGGAGCACTGTTCAGCATTCTCGTCATTCTGTAGACTTGTTTCTAATTATAGAAGACATGTTCAGTAAGGCCCCAGACTGTGCCCATAAAAGATCGTAGACTTAGGCTACTCTGGATGATATGTTTTGCGTGGCTTTCAAAGTAGTCCATTTGGGAATTGGTACAATGATTCCGGCGCCGCTGCCAAGCCTAGAAGCACTCTGGACGTCTCGATGTATCAGTATGTCAAGCACAACTTTTGATTCCGCCTGAATCCCTTCTGTAACCTTAAATCTCGTTCCCTTTTGCTGAATTTCATCTTCGGGCAATGGAAAAAAAGTCACACAAAGCAAAGTCGGCTGAGGGGACAATGGCCATGTTGTTTGGGCCAGCAACTGCTGAACTCTGAAGACGGAGCGTGTTGGGGTGTTGTCATAGTGCGCAGTCAGTCACTGTTGTGCCTCTTCCCAGGTTGCTTCCGTCTTGTTACTTGTGTCGTACGTAGGAGGTAACTTCCAGCTTTTGTCAGGAAATACCCCACCTCTCCTTTCTCCACCCCAAGATAGTGAGCGAGATAATGGAAAATAACTCTCACCCGTTACATTGTCTGAAATATCTCGCTTTGAATACCATCATCTTTGATATCATCGAGATCTAAATCTATTTCTTCCACCATCAAGTTCACATTTTTTACCAACAGAACTTCCAGTAACTCTACCATTGTTCTCATCTTTATGATATGTATTTCATTTTATTTAAACTCTTTCTTTGCTATAGGTGGCGCCTATATCAGCAGTGTTGTCCATAAAGCCATGATCGAGGTGAAGGAGACAGGCACAGTGGCAGCAGCTGCTACAGCTATCATGATCAGCCTCACGTCAATCCTGCTCCCACCTCCTGACCAGTTCATCGCTGACCATCCTTTCTTGTTCTTCCTTCGGGACAACACGGCTGGAAATATTCTTTTCCAGGGAAAATTCTCAGGTTAAGAAGAGACTGAAGCTTCTCTTCTTGCGTGTTTATATGGAAAGAGAACATGTTCCAGATGTCAGTTGAATATTTGTTATATTAATGGCGAGCTCATTAAAAGTTTAGAATTCCCAGTCGCGTCGATTTAAACCCAAAACTATTGCTTTGTTGAAAATTATCTTTCTTAAAATCCAGTATGTGTATTTACACTCTTAGAATACTGAAATAATGCAGGACTTTCTTCTTACACGCGACTTTGAATGCGACTTTCAGTGTAAAAGGCTACTGACTGCAGTTTACAACCCAACTTCCATCTGTCAGAAATTGTCCTGCAACCATCTAATAGACTCTGAAAGACTTCTCCCTTTTTTTGTCCCTGTCAAAATTATAACAATGTATCATACATGTAAGTGTAACTCGGTAATAGCGGGGTGCTCAAATGTTCAATGTTTTTACCGTTAATACAAGTAGTATGAAGTGTATTCTGAAGGTTAGTGCGTGAACATGTAGGTTTGCCGTTGCTGATTACATGCAGTCACTTCCGACCGTTAATGTAAAATATGATAGCTCCTAGTGGTTACACTGTAAATACTGACCGAGATGATTTCACCCATGTCAAACCAAAAAATGTGTAAGAGGTCGAGGCAGTTAAGCCGTAACAATCGGAATTTTACCTTTCAAGTCCCGTTTCGAAAATATTATCTTAACAAAAACGAAGAGGAGGGGGGAAAGGACTGAAATTATGCTTGACAAAATCAGATCCCCGTTATAACCGTGCCCATTATAGATGAGTTCTACTGTAAATGTATTTCATTCTGTAAGTTCATAATGTTTCTAACGGCCACATATATGTACCTTTTGCAATGTGTGATCTTGGTTGAGGGGATCTACTGTAGATATTAAATCCGTGTTCAACTGTTTATTAGCTCCGTGATAGTTAATGTCATTTGTCTGACACTCTATATTCAGAAAAGAATGTAAAGATTAACATTGCTGTCAGCGTAAAGGATGCATTGTACCGGCTCATATGAAACCAAATTTACTTCGCATGCATAATCATCACAAAATACAGACTGGGAAAAGCAACTGAACGAGATTCTCAAAATATAATATGCACGCACACCAGCAGGTTTACATACAGGGAATAATCGTCGAGTTCTTCCAGGCTTTCTCTATTTCTCTTTTCCTCTCTCTTACTCTACGTCTTTTTCGATTGTTTATGCAGTTGTATCACACAAAAAACACGCCAAAAACACAAAAGAACAAAATGGCATACACACACAATCTTACTTTCAAACAAACTTTTTCACGCGCGCGCGCACACACACACACACACACACACACACACACACACACACACACACACACACACACACACACA
>JAWQUT010000177.1:35793-62523 GCA_033807755.1 Ellobium chinense
CACACACACACACACACACACACACACACACACACACACACACACACACAGTGGCAGCAACTAAAGCATAAATTAAAAATGATCAATCCAAATAGTCACAATGTACGACTACATCTATGAAAAGCCTTTACATTTTCAGTTCCCTCTCTATCATGGTTTGGCAATAAATTTGTTATTACAATTAAAAATACTTGTGTATTACCACCTTTGGGCATCGTCAATAATAGCCTATTTTGATATAAGTTTGACAGCTAGACACAATACATGAAGGCGATAGGAATTCCGAAGAGGTGTTTATGGCTGCGCTTTTCTTAAGTTAAAGCTGTGCCATCCGATCGTTACCGTTGGAAGGTAAGCCCTTCTTACTTTGGGTGTGGACATTGTCTTGACTCACTTGGATTTGCTTTCATAGGCGTCTGTATATCATTTTTCTTTATCGTAACATTCAGACGGACAGCATACTAGGGATCTGCGAAGTTGTTAGGCTATAAGAAATATTTTAATGGTGATATGAGGAAAAGAAAGCGCAGCAGTGCGAGGTATAAAGCGTGCAGATGAATTCAACTACATGAAGTATTCCACCATGCCTCTCTCTCCTTTAATATGCCAGGCGGACCTTTAAGCCTCGTCTATTGAATTTATAAAAAAAAAAAAACAAAGTCTGATAATGATACCACCCATTTAATATGAAAACATACCTAGATTTGTACAATGTATTGTACAGGGCAGCCCCGATCAATAGGCATGCATGTTACACTGTACGTTATATTTTTCGGAATGGGTAGACATTGTCATTGTCATAGAACAAAGTATGGTTATCCACTTATGAGCAACAAAATTTCAATGTTTGAGTTGGAATCGGAAATTATTTTTGGATCATCATGATACTATTACAACTACTGTCATCACGTCAAAAGATCGGGAGTCCTACTGTTATACATCAGAATATACTAGTTCGTGACCAAAGCATTGTTCTGACCGCATACCAAGATCAGTCGTACTGAATATTACGTGCGCTGACACGAAATATACGGTCAAATCCGTCCCTATATCTGGAACTCATACTGTAGTAAACGAAAATGTTGATGGAGCTATTGGTGGCCTCAAGGGTGCTAAGAATAGCCCAGGAAGCAAAGAAGGAATTCTGGTACTGTCCATCAAAGTTGTACTCAGGTGAGAATGAAAGTATTAAGATGATATTCACACAGTTCGGTAAGAAACAGATGATGAATATGCACGAGATTATGGTCACCATCTTTACCACTCTTTTGTCACGACGGGAGGCTGAGATATCTGTCGTACTGAAACTAGAAATTGATAAGGTCGCCTTCCGCCATTGTGATTTCCAAAGTATGTTTTGTATTAATGTGGCTGTGCATATGATGACGACAATGAATGAACTCAGCTGGGCAAAAACTGAGAAGTTATACGCTATATTCTCTAGAATCAGACCACCATTATAGTAAGCTTGCCCGATTAAGGTCTTGTTCCTCTCAGGAAAATATTTGGAGACAAAGTGCAAGGAGAAGAAGGCTGGCGAGACGCTGATTATCATGACAACAAAGATGAACACAACAACAATGGTAGTCTTCTTAACTGTTAGAATGTTCTTAACTTTCAATGGTAACACGACACAAACACATCTCTCGAAAGCCACAAAAGCGGTGATCCAGCTGGTGATACGGGCAAAACAAACGTGTGGCCAGCCTGCTGTGATGTACTGGATATCCATTGATTCAAATGGTAAGTTCGAATACCGGAACAGCGGATTCATGCAAATACCCATCCAGATCAACGTCAGAAGGGCGCCTAGGTCGGATACTGCGAGTCCCAGGAGACTGATGTTTACAGTGTCCTTCAGTCCTGATGTAACAAACACTATGATGTTGATGATGTTAGCGATGACGCCAAAGACGCTCACTGCACCAGTGAGAATCACGTAGAAGGCAATTTGCAATATCTCAAGGTCGGTGTCACTTAACAGATCCACTATGCCATCAGAGGGATTAGAATTATCCTGGTTGGCATTCTT
Source organism: Ellobium chinense (assembly GCA_033807755.1). Taxonomy (NCBI): domain Eukaryota; kingdom Metazoa; phylum Mollusca; class Gastropoda; order Ellobiida; family Ellobiidae; genus Ellobium; species Ellobium chinense. The sequence goes on from JAWQUT010000177.1 coordinate 37,826, forward strand.
CACAAAGATGTTTGTAAAGGAGACAGATGTAACAGTAGTTTCCTCCATGGTAGTAGAATTCATCAGTTTACAGAGAAAACCTGCGGTCATGAAACTTGTATGGTGAATTAAATAAACGACGTTACGTTACACTGTGTTCACTCACTTTGCAGTTCAAACCAGGATGGATTATGCAGAATTTTGTCAAGCTTTCAAATTGAGGAACTGTAACTGTTTTAAAGTTGTTGGTGGGTATATTGGGACAAGCTTTACTGTCTTAGTCAAATGATTTTATTTACAGTCGATTCCATATAAATGCAGTACGGATGATTAAAATTTCCAATTAATGACAATTTTTTTCACAACTAAAAGTGCCATATTTCTGTATGGATGTCACTGGATAATCGCAACTTCTTTTACTCGCAACTTTTTCCGTGTTTCCGATTAATCGCGATCAAGGAACGGTGGCTGTGTTAGCAGCGCATTTTGTTATAGTATTGCAATAAAACATTTTTATGTTATTAAAAGGTGTAATAGTCAGTCCTGAAAATTTTTCCTCTCCTATTTGTTACATCTGTTGTATGTGTTGTTACTTTTTGTTTTCTTGAGCTTGTAAGTCAAACGGTCACTAGAACAGGACAAGGTAATGGTTATTATTAATACCAATGAGCGAGTATTCAATGGATAGTTGTTGCCAGAGACATGCATTGACAAAAGTAATGGGATCATCGAGGCAAAGTAGAGATCAAACATTAAGTCGCTCGCACTGTCACAGGAAATCAATATTTTATATCTCACAATGTGAGAAAAGCCTGGGCCCATTTTATTCACAAATATTGGCACAGCAATATCTTAATTAGTATCCGACACTAGGGACATTGGCCATTTTAAAACTCTTGCATAACAACTGTGTTTGACGTTTAATTTGGCTGAAAGTTTTTAGGCAATTCTAGCAGAATGCCACCTAAGTTTCCATAATTTCCGATAAGCCTTGACCAATCCAGTTTCGGTTTATGTTTAAAGAACAAAATTAACCTCTACTGGAAACAACCAAAACGCATTGTTGCAAGTCAGTTTTTCAGAAATTTGGATAACTGACGTGGCATTCTGCTGGAAATGGGCCTTTTGATATTGTTGTTGTTGTTGTTGTTGTTGTTGTTGTTGTTGTTGTTGTTGTTGTTGTTGTTTGATGTTCTTGTTTTCTTTTTGGATTTAAGAAATCTTTCAAAGGCTGCAACCTCCAAAGTGTACAGGTAAATCAAAATGCAGATTTAAGGTGCTCTATGTGTAGGTTCCTTTAGAGTATCCTCATTATTCATTATGCAGAAATTATACGCACAGGTTACTCTGCAGTGCAATGGTAAATCGCAGATACTGATCTATAGATGCAAGCAACATGAAAGAAGAGAAATAGAAAATTTTAAGATGACCCCAGGGCACTAAACTAACTATCAAAGCTACGGCAAGAACCACTTTGTGATGGAAACTGACAATGAACGAGAACCCCACATATAATACACAGCTTTATAACATGCACACACGTGTGCTTTTATATAAATAATAAAACACATTTTAAATAATGAAAATAATGAAAGGTATTTATGAGCAAGCGTCAGGTAGCGACAAAGAAGTGTTAGTTTTGGAGAAATAATCGACTTAGATAAAATCATTCACGTGAAATTACGCTGCCTTAGCACGCCTTGTGATCTGTCTGAAATGACTAAAATTAAAGCGCTGATTGAACTAGCTTTTATGGAATCGATAACATTTTCTCAACAGCGTCAGTATTTAATCCCGGGAGTACATCCATTCAGAAGCAAATGAATGTGGAATTTTTTTTTCCTGAGTTTATTAACGTGAAACTCTAGCTTTATAATCACCCATAAATTATTGCAGGTTGTGTGCAGCAAATGAAACATCGGTCTCTCTCTGTGTGTATTTTATCGATCTGGCTTTATTACATGAGTCTACTTGGAGATAGAGGCGATTTCGGTAATTAATAGAAAACGGTGTTAAATGAATTTTTCTTACATCATTACACTCCATGTACAGATAGCTAAAGACCTTCATTAAAGTTAATGGTGCTCAGTGTTTAGAAACTTTTCATCCATTGTTCATAATAATGAGATTAAAAAAAGAGAACCTACCTTTTGTAATATTCTGTAAATACCTTAACATGCCTTTTTTTTTTTTTTTTTGGTCAGTGAAAAGGACGCAATTACATTACGTATGTGCTGATTAATGAACTGTATATCTTAAGTTCGTGATAGTACTTTTATGAATGTTACACATAGAACAGAGACAGCTTGTATGCTGATTGCCGTGACTGGCCTATTGGCAAAATTATTACATTATTCATGTAATATTTTATCATTTCATTGTATAACTGATTTTTTTTTGTCTAATTGATTTATTAAAGGCATGGAAATTTGTCAGCATATCAAAAACAGTAAGTATGAGATTTTATGCGATTTCTATGAAGAAAGCGCACCGCAAGTTGTTACGGGTTGCACTTACAATAATGGCATTCTCATGTTTAGTTTGAATTGGCGGATGTTGTTTTCGTTAAATTCTCTCTTGTGCGTTTTATTATTTCTCAAGTTTAGTACACGCATTTAGCTATTCCAAGGGTGTTTGGGTGCGGAAGGAGCATAGACTATCTGAGGGTGGTCTGTCGCTAAGATGACTGTAAGCTTCTCCAACACATAAGAACCTCAGTGCTGCACCATCCGATCGTTGTCGGTCGTTGGAAGGCAAGGCCTGTCATGGACGCTGCCTTGACGCAGAGAGATTTGCTTACATAATTATTTCTGATACAAGACATCTGTATATCAAGTTTCATTACGGTACCGTTTGGAGTGACAATACACTAACGATCTATTCAAACTTCTATGCAGGCTAAATTGCTTTACACGTGAGATTCGCAAAAACAGTGTTCCAATATGAGGCGTGTGATTGAACTCAAATTAATCATCATGCCCGCCTTCTCCTTATAATTATACCTCGGTCAGGTCTTTAATCTTATGAGGCCAGTCCGGAACAGGCGCCCACTGTGTCGCCATAATACATATTACATTTAATTGTATATTATCTGAACATTTTATAGAAATCTCTTCATAGCAGCTGCTACTGTTGCCACACTGAGGAAATTTCCTGGAGAACGACATAGTCATACAAGTCATGTGAAAAAGCAATTATTTATCGAGATTCTCCTTTGCTGTTTTATTCTTGTATTGTGCTGCTGGTGTGTTCCGAGAGACTGTGTGGACAATGAAACTTATTATCATATATAAAGACCCCGATCCTGTCAAAAACCGGTATACATTCATAGACTCAAGTACATTTCACCTTTCAGGCTACTGTTTTTGTACTGCAGTGCTCTCTGTTTAGCTCTCCACCCGTTTTAATATGACATTCTGATACCTCGAGAATATTTTCCACCACCTGATGGCAACCTCTCTTTACACGTGAGATTTGCAAAAACAGTGCTCCAATATGAAGCGTGTGATTGAACTCCAATTAGTCATAATGCCCGTCTTCTCCTTTTATACTTCGGTGAGGTGACTCTGTTAGCCTGATACAGTATTGTATGAGCTCTGTGAATATTCTAATAGCAACAGTCGCGAAAATGCAACATCTGCTGTAAAGTTGCACAAATATTGACAGGGAGACAAATTTACCACATATGACATCATTGCCTCTGCCACGCTCACCACCACCAAGACCAGGACAAAGTCAACAAAAGCAGCTGAAAGATAAAAGTCTGTCTCAGATGTAATCTTGAAACTCAAAATAAAATATTTCTAATTGCCATATCTTATCTCCTGCCCGTTCGCCTCCTCTAAGATAATTATAAAGATTTGCTTGAGCTACACTAGAGATAGCTAGGTAAAAATAGACCCGCCCTGCTAAATGTATTGACAAAACATCACTTTCTTTGCAATATCGTGACAAAAATTAGCATGGGGCTTTGACTTAAGACTCTTCTTTAAATCAGTTTTAACATAAAATTAGGGGAGGAGGCAGGTCCGGAATCTAAATCAAAGTTTTCGTTAAAAATGACGATTTTGATATGAACTGTATTTTTGGGGAGTAAGCGCGGGGGTGGGGGGTGTGGTTGGGTAATGGTTCGCCATTTCTCTACATTAAAAAATAAATTTGAGACCAAATTAGATTTGTTGTATCATCCTGATCACTATTTCTAACTCATATACCTCATGAAATTCTTGTTTGCGTTATTCCATTGCTATTATCTGCTGTAACGGTAAGCTCGCAATAATTGCTGAAGATCTTTTTCTTTGGTTTTATGGAGTAGAAAAATTAATCGGATATGTTCTTGAGTCCAAATATGTCCAGCAGTTTTACTGATTTGTGTTTTAAATGATTTACAATGATATTGATGGCGCGGTTTTCTGTGGCCTATTCTATAAAATAATGAAGTGCGGACAAATGCTAACATTATTATTATAACAGTAACAAAGGGAATAAATTCCTGAGCGTGTTTACATAGATTGGAATATTTGTAAAATGAAACGATACTTTGCGTAAACGATACAATGTAACAAACAAGAGAAAGAAATATGTAGAATAATATGCACACAGAAGCCCAGGTAAAGGCCATAGCAGAGAAAGAAGCTATGGAGGGAAGCCCAAGCATCTTAAGCAGAGACATTTTGAGGTAAGGAACTTGGAGAAACCTTTTCCAGTTTTACTTCTAAGACTAAAACTTCAAATGCGATTTTCTCAAAACTTCACTTTCAGCCACCAAAAGACTATCATTTTTTTTTAATTCTCAATCTATTAGAATAACATTTTATATGCAACAATCTTACATCACTCCTCATGTATCGGATTTTTTATATCTTTTGTCGTCTTTGAGACAGAAAAGAAGTAAGTCGCAAAAACACAAATAAAAAAATGTGTCTACTACACATCATATTCAAAATTTATAGTAAAGACAAAGACATCCAAAATCCAAAATCAGATTCGTGAGGCTATTTGTATTGTATTGAAAGACATTTATGCAAATTTTCTCACTGTTTCATCAAAATTTGGCGGACTAGATAGATTTTGAAAAAAAAAAAACACACAATAAGTAAAGCTTGATAGTTCAGTCTCTTTATTAGGCATTTTGCAGTTTCACTGCTAATTTAAGCATGCCAAAGTAGAACATTAAGTTTAAAAAAGGCTATCTTTAAGCGGCAAAAAAATCACTCAGAACCCCCCTCCCTCCTCCCCCTCCCCCACTTCACTGACGGTGTCTTGGTGAGTCTTCGCTCTATGTCGTAGGGAAGGACCAGTCTCCTCTCCTGAGAGGAAGCCAAGCCCGAATCACAAATGGTTACCCACCGATCACTACCCACTACCCAGCCTATTTTAAGCACCAAGTAAAGGGCTGCCACCTTCAACTTTAAACAAAAAAAAATCAAATTTTATCTAACTCAGACAATATCATGCTGTATATAAGCAAATAGTTTTATTACACTTAGTATCTGCCAGTGTTGCTGCCCACTATTCAGCAGAGAGAGTAACCAGACAGAGGACATCAACCTTTTATCTACATCAACCAAGTAGCTGCTACGGCACAATGTCCAGTCACAAGGGAAATGGGGCACAAAATATGACTTCCATCTGCTTCATCTCTCACAACTTCACCATCTAATACCAACCCTGTATGACGACCACTGTGACTTGTAGAGCCTACCAGCTACAGGAGCTCTTTTCTGTACTAACTTTTAGGCCAGTGATGGTTAAATTCTGGCCCGCCCCCTTTTGGGCAGCAACGGTACGCTGGTCACTCATAACAAGCATTGACATGACCTGGAGTTTGTATCTGAGAAAGAGAGGATAGTGTCACTGGCCTGAAAGCGGAATAAGCGATATAGTACAAGGAAGAGACTTTCTCTGGCCAAGTTCACTCCAAACTCCAGTAATGAGACAGGGTGGGGGAGAATCCTCCTTATGAAAAGGTCTCAAGAGCCAGCGGGGACCTAATAGCACTATAAGTCCAACCAAAACGCACAATGCAAGCAAGAAAGCACACATTTTGTGTTTGCTCTACGTGTTGTAAACAGGTACCGGATCTGTATATTGCAGTAGGCGCAAGTAGAAATAAATAATTGTCAGCCGGATCTCCGAATGAGTATTTTGACAAACAGAATCAAACATTATGTACAGAGGAACAGAGTGGTACGGTTCAAGTTACTTCATAGCATTTTTGAACCCGCAGAATGTTCATGTCATGAATGTGAAATTGCATCCAACTACCGCCATTTCACCCCCTGCACTGATTGTGATATGTTATTGCCATGAATCTGGATTTTGTGAGTGCTATTAAGCTTTCATTTAAAAGGCGATGCAACTTTGGTGAAGGATAAAGCTAGACTGACAACTCCTCTTCTGCCCCTCCCCCAACCCCACCACACACATATTCCAGATATCATTTTGGCGCATCTCAGCCAACTGTCGCTCTGTTCTCCTTTCTGCAGCCATTTCCTCCTATCCCCTTCCCGCCACACACCATTTTCTTTTTAAACAAACTCTGCTGTTGTTAGCCATACATGTCCTGACTGTCCGCCCTCACCCTTCAGTAGAAATTTTAAAAACCGGAGATGTGTGTTTCATTCATTGGTGCCTTACTTTCCTATGTTTTTCTATCTTCTTATCACGGCTACCCTCAATCTCTCCCCCTCTCTCTCACTCCTTCTCTCTCCGTTTTCTTTCTCTCTCTCTATGTGTGTGTGTGTGTGTGTGTGTGTGTGTGTGTGTGTGTGTGTGTGTGTGTGTGTGTGTNTTACATTATAAAGCTTGGAGGTTCCGTGTTATACTTCATAATTATGTAAATGAAGCTATGTATTTTAGCCATTGGTGGTGGCCAAACTATATGTTATATGCAGAAGTTTTCGTTTGCAACGGTTTACCGACCAGACTGACTGAAGGGATCAGTTACAGATATATAATTTATAAAACTTTGAAAAGACATCCTCCCATTCCCCCTCCCGTTGCCTCTTCCCGCCCTCGCAAAAAAAAAAACTTTGTGACGCCCTAAGCTGTAGCTTGTTTACCTTATTGTGCCTAGATCCAGCACTGCCTGTATAGCATTTCTCCACCACATTTTTGTGCGAGAGCCCAATGCCATATCTGTTACACACTCATGCGTTGACAACATGACGTCTGTGTATATTTATTTAAGTGTTTGGATCCTCGCCCGGCGCACTCGGTGGGCCTAAATAAACACTAACGCTGCAATTTGAAAACCTCTATGCTACCTACCCTCTGCAACCTCTGTGTTACCTATGATAACATTTGGCCTAACTCTCACGTCCTGAATGTGTTTTTCATTATCTTTGGGTCATTTCAAGAGGGGAAAAAAATCAAGACAGGAAAACTGCGTTGTTTTAAACGACTCTGTGACTTCTTTCAGAATCACTGTCGTCACAGGTAGCAGAGTCAGTAAGTAATCTCCCTGGCTGCTTCTCATAGTCTATGTTATATTTATAAACTCATATCTGCACATATCTAGCGTCAATAGAGAGTTTTAGTTGGAAGATCGGATCTCTTACGAATGGTCATGGCATAGGTAGGTATAGCATTTCTTGGTGGTGCGATTATATTGCACGTTATGAATTAACCGTGAATTCACATCTTCATTTTAGATCATAGAATTTAATATGCTCGTAATACCAGGAAGTACCGTGTGCACATGCTAACAATAACAGTATGCCACCATCTTCCATCCATAACTGTTCGTAGGAGATCCGCACTTGGAAATAAAATCTCTTCATTGTGTGAAACATGTATATTTCGTGATACATAGTAGTTATATCTAACTTTTGCACAAAAGTTGTATAAATTTATTTTTTTTAATGTATATCCAAACTGTGAAAAAGTTTTCGGGACGTGGGAGAAGGAACATGCTTTTCAAACTTTTCGTCTCAGGGTCAATCGTGTGAATACAAATTCGATATCAAAACAAGCCTTCCATTACAATTAATCTTAAATCAACTGTGCATAGGTATACTGACCATCATGATTTACGGTCATTTCTTTATCTTAACATACATCACAATGACGCTTGTTATGGAGGTGAAATCCTGCAAATCTGATGCTGCTTATCTTGAACCAAAATCTCATGGACCACTCTCAGTTACTATGCATGCATGGTCATCCGGACATCAAAAGCCACAACTCCAGCATTCATTACTTCCCTTTTTCCACTTTTCACTGTCGAAGGAATATGACTAACTGAAACGGTCTGTTGTATTGGCTTTTATTTTCGAAGCAAGATTTGATGACGCAATCACATTACTATTTTGCTAAAAACCCGAAGTGAGCTTCATTGGAGTTGACTAATGAAGAAAGGTCTATTGCCAAAGGACCGTTCATGCAATCCACTGATGTGTTTATGTTTGTGTTTGTGTTTGCGTCATTGCTTCTGAGAAACTACTGCTACTAGTGCCACTGTAATTTTCATAACATAAAGTGAGTAGGGGTGCATTAGCAATAGCATTACAAATATAGATGGAGCTCTAGTTTCATTGTCTCAGCCTGTGACTAAACGTATTATGTGAGAGGCTGCACGGGATACAGATTATGCTTAGTGACAGATGGCGAGATCTTTCAGTGGGCTGTTCAATTGATTTTCTAACTGCTAACATTACATAGCCTATTTCGAGGAGTGCCTGCGCAAAGACCGTATCGTTATATGAATTATATAAAGGAGATAAGGCCTTTGCGCAGGCACCTCTCGAATTTTTGCTCTGTTAATCATTTACCACTGTATGCCTGGTGCTCTTTCACCAATGCACTGCCTGCCTTCGTCCCAGGAAGTGTACAATCATTAATCACTTACGTAAACTGGCTTCAACACGTAGATCTAGCCTTTCTACCTAACCGTTACCACCATTCCTCTTTTGGCGTCTTGTTTGCCACTCGTGGGTGACATTCACTCTAAGTGAGTTTCATACAGTGATTTACGGCATTCGCCGCTGGTTTAAATCCACCTAATGACTCTCATACACCGATTTACGTGATTAAAAAACATCCAGGAAATGTAGATCTATGAAAGGTTATTCAAATACAGTTGAACTTGATCAACGACCACCATCTTTGCTCTGTTTATCACTTACCACTGTCTACCTGATTCATTTCGCTGCTTGCCTTCCTCTCGAGGATCCTTCTCCATCAATCACTTGTTAAATTGTCTCCAACGTGTAGATCTATCCTCTATTCCTAAAAGCCACAGGACTAAGTAATTCAGTCGCCTGAAGATACAACCATGCTTGTCATTTTGGTTTTGGCCATTGTGGGTCAGATGGTCCACGGAGCTGACCTAGACGTGTTGGCCGATGGAACGACCAGTTTTGCCCAGCGTATGTACAAAGAAGTTGCCCTGAGCAAGGACAATGTTGTTTTCTCTCCCTTCAGGTATGTGTCATTGTAGTATTAGATGGTTGCATATCCCACTGTCGTAAGTCCCTAATGCTGAAACTGATTCATCTTGGCTTCCTTACCCAATAGAGTTTTTGACCAGATCCTCTTCCTCTTAGTGCCAAAACAACGGTGTCTGCCAGATTGGATCTGGGATCACCCCACCTATTGGAACTACTATTCCTTTAATCTCGCAAATCAAAACTATAATTATTCTTGCGATTGCATTTTCATGAATCAGTAAGGTGTCTTTAAATAGCTTATATTATTTTAAAAGTCGCGAGATTTGTCGGAGTCATATCTCGACTTTTTGTGCTCCAGTCTACCTAAATTTTTGTATACACCTTCCTTTTGGTGTTTTTTTTGGATGATATTTTAGCCGTAAATAAACTGTAAGTATAAGTTTGATGATTACTGGTATGTGTATTTCCTTCGTTACGTGGATAAGGCCCCAGTTCAGGGTTTTGCTTTTTTTTTTTTAAATGGCTATGGGTCATTGGTATTTTCGGTTCGCCGTGAAAAGTTTACTTCCGGTCCTGGAAATTGAAATCCAGCTTCGACAATATTCATATCAGAAGCTATGTCGAGAATGATTACGTCGCAGAGTCGATTACCAGAGTGAATGTGATCATCGGAACGGAGAAGGGTAGATTCTAGGCAATGAACATGATTAAGCTCATATGAGGCAACAGTGCAACACTGATGTTTTCCGATAGAAAGACAAAGGTTCCGGCATGATTTCACTTGTAATGGTCAAGTAATGCTTCCTCCCCCGTTGATTTCAGAAAGTTACGATTGAAGTCACAAATTGACTTTTTTTTTTTGGTGGTTAGCACCAGTGTTCCTGACTGTCTCTGAAATGTATAGAAAATGGATTTTCTCATATCCAAATAACCTGTTCCATTTTTTTCAAACTGACGTCCTTGCTCGTGACGTCATTACTATTTTGGTGTCTGCAGCCAAGTTGGCGTTTTGGGGCCAAATTCCTCAAATATGGTGGGTTTTAAAGAGGCTGGCGTAAAAAAAAATTAGTCTGATCGTTTCCCTCACACAGTGACCTCGCAAATTTGCGGGCGCTTTGACTAGTAATTATATAAACGTTTGCAGACAGAACGCTACCACTAATAATTAAAATATTTAAACGGCTGCAAGCATTTGCTGTCAAAGTATATTTTTGTAATGTAGTATTATCAAAAACGATATGTGTCACGACTTTTGGATGATATATCATTTGAACGGAACAAGACTTCTCTAAGGCTTTTACAAATTATTAAATTTGCAAATTTAAGCTAAACGTGAACGAATTGCTTTTCCTTGATGTCGTCAGCTATTTGGACACATAAAGTTTGAACATTTTGATATTTAAATCTTACTGATACCTAAGTTGTCACTGACGGCTGAAAGTAAGAAAGTCCTTTGGTCTCTTTCCGGCTCACCAGCATACACTCTTGTCTGTCGATGTGCTCAGTTGGTGCTCGTGGGGATACTGCCACCGAGATGGCATCAACTTTGGGCTTGACATCCCTGGCAGATCCACATCAGACTTACCATGATCTCATTACACAGGTAACAACACTGGCTTATTTCTAAGTAATAACTGCCTACATTTTCACAGCAACCGATATTTCTGCTGTTTTGCTCGTGTTTTAGCTCACAACTGTTGCATTTATTATTGTTTCTCTAGTGTTAGACTAGACTATATCTACTTTTTTCTCAGATTACATACATTCATGCATCTGAAACTGCTTGAACTCCATTGCTACCTTGTCGTGACTGGCACTGCGTGACCTCAAATTACCTGGACAACGTATTTAACAAAGTTGCACAATATTTAAAATGCGTCTTCTGGTCGTTACAAGCCCCGCCTACATATGGTCATAGACACTAATTCGCTCAGATGAATTTACATTCATATTTCAAATATTAGACGTATTTAAATATAAATTTTCTTTACCGTATTGTTTGGATGGACAGTAAACTAGCGATCTGCATAGTTTCTTTGCAGTATGGAATGTTTTACTTAGTGAAATTCGGAATAACAGAGTCCCCGATGTGATCCTCGCGATAGAATTCAAGAAGTAAATGAAGTGTCCAGTCATGCCTCTCATCTGCCCCGAGCTGATCGTTTAAGGTCGTTCACTGTGCTTGTCCTTTAAGCGTGCTAGACGTCTACAAACTGTAAGTAGAATCAGGAAATGTCTTGGCTTAAGACTGCCCGCCAAAATCAGTGCTTCACATTTCATCCTGTCAGAATTAGCTTCGCTCGACCCTACATAATTATACTCACCGTACATGCTACATTTCAGATGAACTCAGTCACAGATGTCAAACTGAACACTGCCAACGGGGTTTTTATCAACCCAGCCATGCCAATCGAAAGTAGCTTCGTGAGTGAGGTCCAGGCGGACTACTATGCTATGAGTTCCAACTTTGATCTGGCTTCACCCGACGGTCCGGAGAAACCCATTAATGACTTTGTTGACCAAAACACTCATGGCATGATCAAAGATATCATACCTCCAGGTATGTCTTTCAAGGTCAACTTTCTTTATTCTTACTTGGATCGAAAGTTTGAGAGCTACCATTGATCATTCAATACCGATGCACTAGTAGGCCTACACCCATCGTTAAAGCGCAAACTCTGAATTATCACATTTAATGTAGCTTTTCATCATAATACTTATGCTAGTCATCTCGATTGCGCATGGACGTCTATGGGGCCGTAACTCGTCTTGGGATTTGCTTAGACAATGTATTTAAAGATACATAATGCATTAGCACTTGTAATTTTCTAAAGTGTAACGGAATGATACATGCTGTATATGTACAGTAATTATATTAAGTGTATCTGGATGGTTCTATGTTGGTCTATAGTTTTTGACGTTGCTGATACTGATTTGGTATTTTAAGATTAAATAAAATCTATATGTTTTGAGTTAACGCCAAACCCTGCTTTTTTTGTGATTTTGACAACCAGTTGGTTCAGCTGTAGATGTAAATGTATTTACTGTTAACCGTTAGAAAACATATGTGTACATCGAGACTGAAAGTGTGATTATTTTCTTTTTTTTTGCTCACAGCTTCAGTCAGTTTCCTCGGAAATCCATGTATTACCGTAATGTCGTTGCAACCCCTTCACGCCGTTCGTTGTCAATAGAGTATGCGAAACAAACATAATTAGAAATCAATATTTTCTACCATTTGTTGCAGGAAGTATTGATGGCAGCACTGTGATAGTTCTGGTGAATACTATCTTTTTCAATGGCACATGGGCAGATAAATTTTCTGAATACAAGACTCAGCAGCAAGACTTCTATCTACCAGGAGGGGCTACAACTCAGGTGGGTTCTTGCTACCATCATCATTGCTGTTGCTGCTGCCTTTATTGTTGTGTTGGTGGTGGTGCTTCACGATGACGTTTCTCTTATTTGTCCAATTACTGCTACTATTACAGTTAATACTGATACTGTCCCAATCGTTCTCAAGAATGTCTTTTGCCTTCATGTTCTCTCATCTCTCTCTCTCTCTCTCTCTCTCTCTCTCTCTCTCTCTCTCTGTCTCTCTCTCTCTCTCTCTCTCCCCCTCTCTCTCTCTCTCTCGACTATTATGGCTGTCAACGTCACTGACACTTTGTGTCTCGAAGACGACCATGGCACCTTATATTAAACATGAGAAAAACAGCATGATAGAATCAAATGGTGGTAGTAATGTAGATTGTCATTCTAAGTTCGTACATTAATGTACATTAACAATACATTCGACGCTCTGATCGCGTGTGTTTGTAGGGAGGTGGGAATAGTTAAGAACAGCGATTAAACCCTAGCTCCTCTGTCATTCAGTCATTGTGGTGGGACAACGTACCGAGTTTTCCGTCTTTTGTTGCAATATCAGTACTAGTCCATTAACTATTACTATTTTCTTCTATAGTTCAGACAACGGATATTAGCACTGAAACAATCTCTTTCAAACAAATACTAGAGATCGAGGTAAGTCAAGAAGTTTGCCACGTACAATCGCAGACGATCACTTAATAAAGATCTATAGTTTTGATAGTCGTACTCAAAGTTCTGGTTCTTTGCTCTGAGGCGATACTACAGTTTTGGATTAGGTGTACACTGCCTTTGTCTTCATCATTGCAACCCCAAGATTAAGTACATACAGTATAAAAAGGTGTTTTCATACTGACTTTTTATGCAGGTTGATATGATGCATGACGACAGAACAGTCAATATCAAAAGAGGAGTGCACGGCGCAGACGTTGCCGAGCTTCCGTTCAAGGATCCCAGATTTTCCCTGTTCATCGCCTTGCCCCAGCAAGTTGATGGAATCTCTAATTTAGGTACTAAAGTAGACAGTTATGGTAGCTACATTATATAATTCATTATTCTATTATAATGTAGATGTATGGTATTTGGTGAATTACCTTTGGTTCATGCTTTGAGAAACTTTTCCTTAATTTACCAATCTAAAATTTCGGCCGTGTTCTTTCTCGTAGTTAATCCACATAGATAACTTCACGAGATGTGATCAGTGATCACATAGGGTGGAACTCTGGTAAAATTGTACATGAAATAGTTTCAGTATCTATGTGGAGTATGTTTTGGTTGGTGCGCGCCAGTCACGGTAAGGAAGGGTGCGCGCCTACTAGAGGTTTGTAGAAAATAATGTTACATTTTTTTGCCAACATCGTAAGAGAGAGCCCGGCAACATATTTGTTGGTCGGACATCTTATCAACAGCCTTGTGTTGGAGGAAGATGTGGCACTGAATGAGGCACAGAACCAAGTAGGCCTACGTATAACAAACAGCATTTGCAAGTTAGTGCAGTATTTTCTTGCTCTGCCGCATTACTCACAGCCATCTTGGCTTGCCTAGAGACTGATACTTCCTTTGCTGAGGACCGCCCACAGAATAAAAGGACGGCCCCTTTCGCGAAGCTGCAGGGACCAAACAAACGCATCGTAGGGCTGCAGCTAATGCGGAAGAGCAAGAAAATAATCTGTTGACTTGCGAGAGGGGTTTGCCCTACTTACATCTTTGCCTCATTCATTGGCATACATACCACGACAGATTCTTGCCATATCCTTCTTCAACACAAGGTCGTTGATAAGACGATCCACTAACACATTTGAGATAGTAGTCTAGATGGTTACCGCCATGTTGCCGAGTTCTCTCTTCCGTACTCCAAAAGACGTAAGAATTCTCTTCCTGACTATGACTGGCGTGCACCAACCAAAAACATACCCCAGATTTTCTGAATCTTGACAAAATTATTTTGTGATAATTTTCTAGAGAGTCAGCTCGCTGTACCAGGAAATGTGGACGATCTCTTTGAAGGCCTCCAGCCCACAGCTGTCGGATTTGCCATCCCCAAGTTTAAGATTGAGAGTTCGTTTGGCCTTAACGCTCCTCTTCAGAATATGGGCATTAACAAAGCTTTCGATCCTTACGAGGCTGACTTCAGTGGAATGACCAGTGTCGGTAAGTTCAGTGTGTCACCACAGGACTCTCTTCGTATAATTGTGATCTGTTTTCCGGTAATTCAGTCGCAGCAGGCGAGGGGAGATTTCAGTGCTTTAAGTCGGAAGGTGTGTTCATGGTCGAAATTGAGAGCTTGCGATAACAAGTACGTGTGTTATATACAGTATATTATTTTTTTATGTTTAAATTGTTAAATTTGACTTTATTTCAATCTTATCTACCCGTCAATGGCGAACAAAAGTCGAACCATATCTGACAAACCCCCTTCTTTCGCCATTATCTTTCAGCGCGGACCCTAGCATGCCTAGTACCTATAGTCATGGCTATCCCAAAAATTATGAGGTCATTGCTATTTTTAGATATGAAATAGTTGTAGCCAATAAAACATTCAAGAATAATGTATCTAAAGAAGGAAATAGCCTTTCCCCTGAAAACTGAAAATCTTTGTCAGCCATTTCCTGAAAACGTTACTTTCCCACACCACCCGTCATCTATCATGCATATCTCGGCCGTCAGTGGAGGTGCATCAATGCTTTTGGTATCATATTAAAGGTCTTTAAACGAGCTATTTAGTGATATGCATTTTAACTCAATATACCGAGATGAGAATTAATTATCGATTCGAGAAAACTAGTCCCAGTTTGCCTCGTTTCTACCATCACCATCATAATCAGTCAAGGTTATTGTCTTCAAGCTATACAAAACATTGTCATTACTATCACTGTGATGTCAGTCTCGAACCAAAGGGATCATCAGAACTGCTACATCTTTATAACCATAGCAACTACATAAATGTACTTAAAGCCACTTAACTTGCTTCAAACCATCATACCATCAACTCATTCGACATTGTTGCCATTCTTTCATCGCACTTGTCTCGCTACTTGTACACAAAAAAGAAAATTCATATCTGCATCGCCATAATCATGTGTGCATCCTTGCGTCATTACAGACAACGTGTACATCAGCCAAGTACTCCACAAAGCCATGATCGAAGTCAAAGAAACTGGCACAGTTGCAGCCGCTGCCACCTCCATCCAGATGGTCGCCTTATCAATTATGATTCCATTTGACCACTTCATAGTTGATCATCCTTTCCTCTTCTTCCTGCGTGACAACACTGCCGGAAATATTCTCTTCCAAGGAAAATTCTCTGGTTAAAACCACTGGCCTCTGTCAGTGTTAGAACTGTGTTGCTAATAAATGGTCAAAGCAGCCTACAGGCAACAACCTCCAGCCAGTGCCTTATAAATGTTTGGAACTACAGTACACTATTTTGATTTCATACTTGTTCATTATGCAACCAAGGACTCTTCAAAAACCCAAAGCTGTGATACCAGCAGCGCTATTTCTTGTACTTGGTAGATATTGAAAATAAACATATAGCAGCCACCGTACACAGACATTTCTTTTTTATTCAGCTATATCTCAATAAAGAAAATAAATCGAAAAAACATTTAATGAGTAATCAGTTTATTGCACCAATAATATTTTAGTAATAACCGTTACTCTGAATGAACTGATATGTCCTTCATATTGTTCATTGTTTATTGCATATGAATACATGTTTTAAGATAAACAACCAAACAACAGTATCACTCCGATCTTGTAAAATACTTTCAGAAATTTATTTGGTGTAATAAAACAATCAGTAAGTTTCAGTACAGGTCGATATGTTAAGATCAGTGCTGTAAGCAATTTACAATTCTATAAAATTAACTCAATTTGATGATATGAGGGGTTTTGTTAGTTTTACATGTAGTAACTGTCAAGTGTTAAAGAAGGTATGAATGTACAATTCAAAATTCACATTTCAAAACTCTCTTTTTTGTTTTGCAAAAATGAAAGACAGAAAGCAACGAATTTCTTCACTACTCTAGCTGATAAAGATGAGATTGTGAAGTTTAAACTATAGCTATGTCAGTGCACTGCATACCTAATGTAAATCATACATGTATTACTGACAGGTCTCACAAATAAAGAGTCAAACCATGATAATAAAATTATCTACTGTGCTTATTTCATTTCTCTGTTCAAGTTCCAACCACTAAGATAAGACTGAATGCCAAATATTCATTATCTTAAAATTGTTTTTTCTTTTGTTTACTATCATCATCTGAATCAAAACAGAATTCTCCTCAACGTAGTGTCACTTAACTTACAATACAGAGAATGACACGGGCACAAAGGCCTTCAAACTTTGAAGTGCAATTTATGTGATTCACTCTGAGGCAAAAGGTGAATCCTTTATAGCCTGAACATTTTGAAGAAAAAGGGCAGAGTATGGTGAACCTTTTTAAAGACAAAGAGCAACACATGGCAAGGTTACAATAAAATCTACAACTCCGTGGTTAGTTATCAGTAAAAGAAAGTTTGTGTTTATGTAATGGAGCTTTGCAGCATCAGGAGTTATAACATAAACTCGAAGAGGTGTATACAGGTAAAGCGTCATGTGAAATGAAGTCACACAGACCACAGATTCCATTGTTTGCTGCCAGTGTAGATAATTTCTTGGTCTACGTCATCTCTTATTAAGACAATGCACAGATTACAATAATAAAAAGATATGAAGGCCAAATCACAAAAAGCAGTAAACTAACATTGAAGTTTCATAATATCAATCAATAAATCAACTATCACTATCAATTCTATGTTTTGGCACAGTCGCATAATGATATAATCCCAAATATATACGTTTATGCCATTATGTCAGGAAATCGGCAATAATACTCACTGCTTATCAAGGAAAAAAAACTATGCCTCAGCTCATGATTAATTTCTAAGCGATAGATAAATTCTGCACAAAGTACGATGTATAATCCACAAAACTTCCTGGGTTGCTTCTGGCCATGGCTGTGTGCAGGGACCATTGCGTTGATTCACATCTGGACTATCTCAGAGGTGATGGAAGAACACAGCAACCAAATGAAGTCTAGGAGCTCTAAGAGACACAGTCCAGGGACTTTTGGATTACACTTCATGCACTGATGCACAAGTATTTGATTTCATACAGAGGAAACAAATGAGGTACATAGCTTGTCACATGATATAAAAAGATACCTCTAGGGTAAAACTGTCTAGTAATATGAAACAGATGCTTAACCATTCTGCACATTATGAATACTGCAGAGGGGAATGGCTCAAGTATACAACTCAGGATCCACCAAAAGTGTCCTCATGAACAATACATATTGTAATTGAGATGAAAAGTGGAGAGGAGACTCAGAAGACTGACTGTGCTGATACTGTCTAGTAATAGTGAAGCAGTAATAACAAAAGCTCCACCAATACCAATAAATAATTTGTTCCGTTGGCATCAGATCTGTAATAATGTTTGATTAACCAGCTACTATATAATGTGCTGTCACTGTTAAAGAAATAGCATTCGAATTACTGTATGATAGAGAATACACTAAGGCATGCTGTAATTTTGTGGAGATGTACCTTCAATCCATAATTCGATTGCAAAAGTAGGCAATATTCTTCTCAAAATATTTGGACCCAACATAGCTACAAAATACACAGAGCTATCTAAGATGGAACTCACATAACACAACCATCCTTCAGACCAAGTCACTGAGATGTGTTTTCAGAAGTGTTGTGTTATCCAGAATGCTATTTATATGAAACAAAGAAGATGAATGGGAGTGTGCTAAACAAGAGATTGTCTTAAGTAATTGTTAACTAAGAGTTCCACTGTACTGGACTGATAACACTGCTAGAGTGCACTTGCATATAACGTAATGTATGTTGTTACAAAAAATAAAGGCATGTTAAAACACTGTTCTAAATTGGAATGACAATGCAGAGATAAAGCTGAGGTTGGAAGTATGAACAGTACTAGAAAAGAAAAACATGGCAGATAGCAGATTATACAATATGCATAGTGAGTTTATAAATGATAAAAACATTGTTGAAAGACATACTGTATATATATGTATTAGTAATAAGAGAACCAAATGGGGTCATAATTTGAAACAACTGCAGTGCATCACACTGTTATAGTTACATTGAACAGCAAGGACTGAAATAACGTCTGGCAGCTAGTCAAAGTGATGCTTTTAAGTCAAGTTACGGTATGACATGAACGTTTAATATGGCAGTTGTTTTCTTTTAAACCTCACATTATTCTGGCCCGAGATACAGATGTTTGAAGTGATGGGAGATCACTTGATGCAATGGAAAAAAACTCTGAGACATCACAACTGAAGAATAACTTTATGCTATATAATTCATCTAATATGCCTCACAGAATTTCAAATTTATCCAAATTATTGACCATTTGCTCATAAAATCCATACTTTTATGTAAAGAAATGCTTTCACTCTCAATTTCTACAACAAACCGGATGGCCCTATTAAGTTACCTTCAGAGCCTGGTATTTGAGTTCGTAGCTTAACAACAAAGGCCTCTGGCCATAAGACATATTGAAGTACAGCTTTCCTGAGTCTCATGTAACTTACTTTATTATGGTCCAAATAATGTCAGAAAGCGCAAGGGTACACAGTACTTCATTTTAATTTTCAGAGGTAATAATCTATGGTTTATGATGTAGACTCGTAAAAACTATTATTCACAGAACTGCTGTTGCTCTCTGTGAAATGAAAATACATGTCACCTTATTTACTAGTGCTGTGCACAGCTGCTTAAAATATTCACTAATGCAATAGATGTAGAGCCTCTGTTTCTGTGGAGTCACTCTTGGGGACCTGAAGCTAACAATGACAGCAGTGTTCACTAAAGCATTCACTCTGACAGCAGAATGGGATAATCATCTTCCCCTTGATCACTTCCAGGGCTACCACATCTATTTTTAAATCAAGGCAACATAGAATAGCTTTCTATAAACTTCTCATGGATTTTTCAGTGGGGACCTGAAAAAACTATATATGGCACTATACAGAATGTACAACGACCCAGAAGCAATGTAAAGTTAAGATAAGTGCTAACATGCATTGGTCAAGCCATTATCTCATCAGGACCATATCATGATGTAAAGTGATGAGGTCATCAGTTGTTACCGATGTTTGGGGGCATACAATGATGACCTGATTTCCAATTCAATAATCAAAGATTTCCTGCAAACTAGGTCTGGCAGCAGAAACATTCACTGAGGACAGAGCAATGCCGGCTGATTTTCTCTGACTCAACAACCTGGGATGGCAGCTGCATCTGTTCAACAAAGATATAGTTCTGTCACTCTTTCTATTAAATCATGCGCTATTATGTACTTTTTTCTGATTTTATTTTATATTTTCCCCCACTTCTCTGAATTCTGCCACCCTTGCAATAATTTAACAGTCTGAATGATAGCTCACGTCAAACGAGAGTTCAGTTTGCAGGAAGAAGGTTGCACAATGGTTGACTGATGTGGACTGTATCCTTCAAACTCCATGTGTACAGAGTGGGGTTAAAAACAAAGGCAAACAGAACCAGTTGAGGTGCTGCTAGTGGATAACCTCACCTTGCAGAGTCCTCTGGGGCTGATGACTCAACTGCAATTGGTCCAGATAACCGTGCTTTTGAAGAAATTTTTTGAAAAAAAAAACTTTTTGAGGTCAAGGCAATATCTCTAGGGGTGGACTGCTTTATTCATGTGACTAGGTCACCATAATTCATGAACCACTTTGCACTATGGTGGGCAATCTTCCATGTCAAATCTAAAATTGCATACCAAGGCATCTTCAAGGCAAACTGATCTAAAATTCCATTTTTTAGATCAGCATGCATTGGAGATGCCTTGGTGTGCAACTCAGCTGCAACTTTCTTCCAACTTGACATAGAAGACTGCAAGCCAAAGTTAATGATGGTGCAAAGTTGTGATAATGTCATTCTAGCTAGTGACCATGGGAATATGACGAATAGCCAGTGACCATGGGAATATGATGAATAGCCAGTGACCATGGGAATATGATGCATAGCTAGTGACCATGGGAATGAGGTGCAAAGATTTGACAAATTTCTGTGAACTGTCATTAGATGAATGAACTGCCCAAAAAGTGACATGCCACCTTTGCACTGTGAATATCATCTGGACAAAATGTTTTAGTGTAAATAAAAAATAAAAAGAGATGTGTCTCCAACAGGACAGCAAAGAAGACATTTTTAAGTCAACAAAAGGCCCAGTACAATGTTTAAAAAAAGCTCTGAGGACGTGCAATGTTAATTTTATACAGGGTAATTATACGAAAGGTTATAAAGTAAATAAAAACTATAAAAATATATCATTCTCTCAAGCAAAAGAACCCCCCCATCCCCGCACTCCAAAAAAAAAACAACCCAACAAAAGACTCTACAATTCTTTTATCAACAAACATCATCATGAGCAAATGTGTCAAGTATATATACAGATGTTTATCTAAATCCCAATAAGAATACAAACTCAGAATATCTGCATCAGTGTTCTGTCCTTTGTGCAGTTACATTTTTGTTCATTTTAATATAATCTTGGACTAATGCACCATTTAATTAACAGAAATAAAAGAGGGTAGGGTCTTTCAAAAGAGCAAGTGATTATGTCCTCAATTCATAACTGGTGAAGCGTCACAAGGTTCTTGATAATTCATAAACTAGACTTCCTGTCACATATTAGCCACAAGTGTTAGACTAACCTATGTAGTTCTCTGGTACATCACATCATGACTACAACCTGAGACTACGTTTGAACACAACCACAAAACTTGTTCTTTGACTGTCCGAGTAAAAATGAACATCACTTTTCTGATATGACAAACATGGCATACCATATTCCCTCTTAAGTGCTACAGCCCTCCAATAAAAGCTACACCTGGGAACCCTGATGTCTTCTCCCGGCATCATTCTGCTCCTGTGACCAGATGCAATGTTCTCTCCAGTCTCCAGGTCATATGAACTAGAAGAGACATTCCCTCCTTGTCATACATTTGGGGGGGGATTTGTTANGGGGGTTGTTAATTCTTTGAGTGATTTTAGGTTTTCTCAAATAGTGCAAACTCTGAGGCACAGAAGAAAGGGGAGATTGGTGTGTGTTCAAAGTCTTTTTAGGGGGGATTTTAAATTCAAGTGAATGGTGTGACTGCATGGTAATGAGTAAACACTGTAGATGTCACCATCTCCTGTCTTGATCGTTTTTTTGCTCAAACTACTCCAACTTATTGAAACTGTACTCAATCACACTCTGACTCTTGCACTTGTCCACTTTAATTTCATGGTTCAGGACAGTATCAATAGGACAGAATTGAGTATTTATACTTCGGTAAGTTTCTTAAAAAATGTGCCACCATTTCAACCCGCTGATACAGTAGATCTACACTGTGCCAAATATCAACTAGTTTTACTCAGTTTTTTAAATAATCACACACAAACTACTCACTGTGTCTCAAAGATTCACAATGTCAGCTCTGAGAGTTGCCTACAATAGATAAGCTGTTCTACTGTTCCACAAGTAATGAAATCCATCAAAAAGTAAAGATAGTTTTGTAATATGAAACAGCATTTATACTTCAGCGTGCTACAAATAACTGTCCCCTGATATGTAAACTGTAGCTTTGATGTCTCATCAACATGCCTCAACTATGAATAACACTGGGCAGTTCAAACAGAAATATCCCTAGGTCAATGCTGCTTTACCATTATACCAGACTAGCCTAATCACTTATAGGCCAAATTTGCTCTCTGCTAAAGACACAACACAAAAATATTTTTCTATACAAGAGGACTACTTGATTTGTTATTAACCTCTGATGTCATGAACATCATACATCCACTCTTTTTAGAAATATAACTTTGTTTCTTGGCAGTGCTAAGTTTTACTAGCTATGTTTTTATGTCATTTCTTGGTTGTGATAGTCATCGCAGCTATACAAAGGATTATTCAGCTTATTTACATAGTTTCTAACATTCTTCACACACACATTTCAATAGATCTTTACAGTTTTATTACATGAGGCACACAAAGGGCATCATCAAGACTTACAAAGACACCCACCCTCACCAGCCCCCAACCAACCAGTATCTCATGTTGTGCTGCTAATAAGTGATCATGAGACTTTGGATACCATCAAGGATGAGCAAAAAAAAAAAAAGACAATTCAACATTAAAATACAAAATGGCTTGTACAAATATTCAATTCTTGCTTACAGCGCTGCCTTCAAACTCCTTCGACATATGCAGTGAATGTATGAACTAGAAGTGGGAGATTTTAGTTTAAGGAAAAAAAAAACACTGATACTGTCACTGATATTTGGCAAGAAAACTGCTCATTTTTGTGATGGGCCAAAATAATGACAAGGGAAATAAAAAATATGAACAGTAATAATTATGTAAACAAAAACATTAGCAATAACTACCCCTGTGTGGTTGTCTCCGTTGTAAGAACATCACAGCAGCAAGTTGTTCAGATGTTAGGCCACAGGAGCAACAGCTTTAGGAAGTTATTAAAAAATAAACTTTCCCAAGTATAACCATAACTTTCCCAAGTAAAAGTATAAACTTTTCCAAGCACAAAAGAATAATAAAAAGACAGAAGGCAGTATAAAATAGAAAATCCGATCCAGTCTTTCATCCAAAATAAGCATCCATGCTTCCTGAAAAATTCAATTTGTAAGCGATGTTTCTTGAAATACTAACAATTCATTATTTAGACACTGATTTGCTTATCTCTAGCATGAACTATTAGTAACAGAAACATAATGTATCTGTCATTTATTTTTGCAATGGATATCAGGAATGACAAGGCATATTTATTTTAGTGCATTTCTGTTACTTAGGTAAGAAAAGAGTATTTCTACAGGCATTGTTAATATACCTGACATGCCTCATAATAGATATATCTCATAAAGTAGAGCTAACTGATAATTTTAAATGTCATTTTCATATCCAGCAACCCAGAAATTAGTGAAGTTCAACTAACTTCAGTTCCAGTGCATTATGCGTGTTGACCAGTTTAATGCAATACAATAAGCAGCTAAAACAATTATGTCTGCTGCACACTAATAAGATAATTAAATGGCAAGCTTTTGTAAGTAACACACCTTTATGCGACAATTTACGTATATTCAGAAACGCTGTTTAAAACTAGAAGATATGCATAAAGATGAAATATGCATTTTGTTATATGTGGTCAGCATCAAAATATTGTATATCATATCTCTAATAAGCACAGTCAATGTTCCCACAACCATACAAGTATATCATCATGAATACTTATTCACTATATTATATACCTAAACCCTTTATGTATCAATATAAGTCTGCATACAAGACAGGATCCTGCAAAATACAAGGTAATAGGTCAAATGCCATCAAGCTATTACATTTTATGGAACTGTGACGAAACAAAATTAAATTCCAGATGTAAGCCTTCCAACGCTGGTTTTGGGGTATAAATCAAGCACAGATTCCTTCTGATAGGACTTGCTCATGAATCACAGTGTTTTATCATAGATGGAAAATTTTCTATTTTAATCGCCTTTAGTTTCCTTTTGCATCTGAAATCACACAGGTGGACAGTACTTGATCATGGGCGAATGCACCATGAGAGCTGGCACAGAATGCTTGAAAGCACGATAAAGGGATGCAAATATCACTTCAACCATCTTCCACTTCAGCATTTCTTCCATCAAGAAGCAGTATAGAAATCAAACACATGAGGTCTCTTGAGCATAGCATATGCTGAGTTGGAAAATGTGACCCCCTTCTTCGTTGTGACTCCATTGCCTTCATGGACGTGCCCAAACAAGTGGAGAGTTGGCCTGCATGGAGAAATAATTTGTTAATGATAATTTTCAAAACATTTACCATAGGCTTCTGATTTGAGATCAGTTGGGGGG
>JAWQUT010000177.1:62534-84282 GCA_033807755.1 Ellobium chinense
AAGATATTTCTACTGTTTTTGAGGTTTGCATTTTCTTCTAATACCTGGTTGCTTTTAAACTGTTTCATTAAAAAAAATTATTCATTAGTCCAACAAAATATCAACTATTGAATAAGGCCATCCAAATTCAAAGTGCTCCAATTCACTGTCACATGTTTTGATCACTCAACAAAACTAGACATTCATGGCAGCTGTGCAGAGTGCCCTCAATGAGTACTTACTTAATTCGAATGAGCACTTCCTCTCTCAGGTGAGGGCATCCCCAGTGACTCCTCCCAGGATGGATAATTCCACATGTTCCACATGACCTGTTGGGCAACACACTAGAGACAGCCTGTGACAGCTTAGGCAATTTTCTGGTAGTCCAATCAACATTTAAATCAAGAATGCCATGTGGGGGTGAATGAGTGATGAGGACATCTGTTCTTGAAGGTATGTCTCGCCAGTGGGCTGCAAGCTTTCTTGAGGTGCGAATGAAGCCTCTTGCATTGGTCAGCAATCGGAATGGTGTGTATGGGGCCCCATAGAAGTTTATTCCTTCATAAGTAAAGGATGAGTTATAAAGATAAACTGCTGATGTTAATCTTTCCTGGACTGTTAATAGTTTCTTACCATCAAGGGAAACCTCATGGTTGCCAGCGACAAAAAGCTTCACCTTATGAGGGAATCTATCAAAAAAGTCATTCATGAGCTGCACTATCTCTTCAAAGTTGTCAGACCTGAAAAGGCCTCCAGAATGTTTTGACCAGTCAAAGTCACCTGAATGAACCAGAACATCTCCACAAGGAATTTCTGTACCACTCGTATGTGACCTGCGGATACTGCTTAAAAATACCCCACCTTTGTGAAATGTAACTGGAGTCTCTAGCAAGGAATTTGATCTTTTCTCAAAGGCATCAATACCTTTTTCATCCACCACCTGGTTTTGAACTTCTGAACTATTGCTCCTCCTGAATGAAATGTTACCACTAACAGGGCGTGGGGGGCCAAGGGCATCATGTCCTAGGTGCGTGTCTGAGATATGGACAATTCTGACCACCTGAGTGGAAGAAGTTGCAGTGTCAACATGGCCCACAGGAATGACATCCAGGGTGTTCATTCTGGGTAAGATGTCTGAAAAAGATTAAAAACGATTACTGATTAGGAATAATATCTTGTAACTATAAATTTTTTAAAATTTGCTTTTGTCTGATACAGCTACTATGATAATTATGTTTTTCACTTTCACCAGAGTTTGGAACTGAAAACATGACTCTCTCTGACATATATTTTGTCATGCTGGAAGTCAAACTACACACATATTCAATCAAACTAGCACAGAGTGCTGGAGCTTGATCTCCTTTTAATTTCAGCATGTTTCATATTTAAAGCCAATTCCAACATCTGGTATCTTAACCTTTTTGCATCACAATACACTATCCCTGACTATCCCAATTCGTGAATGACCAATATGCCATGTGCCAACCTTGCATGGTATTCCCATTTTTTTGTCATTTGATTTTTGTAAAAACCTTCAAAGCATGCCACACCAAGGCCTGCAGGGAGCAGAGGGATGGGAACCATGTGCTGTGAAAAGGTCAGGTTATGCCTGTGAGACACAAATTTTGAAACGCATCCATACTGTCCTGTTAAAAGCCACCTCATATTTTCATAATTTGTTTACTGCAGGGCTCAGTCTGTTGTTGTTCCCAAAATTAGCTGGAACACTGAGACTGAAACTACCATGCTTAAGTTGTCATCATAGTGTAAAAAGTTTTAATGTCGTAGATGTAACCTGCTGGCTCTTCACAGAGCTGTGTGTAACAGAGTCCTGCCTGGCCTGCCTCCTACTCCATAACCATCATCCCAACATCCAACAAAGGTCTAATTATATTTGTCCACAGTATTCCCATGGCATCACAGTGACAAAATAAAAGGAAGAAGGATTTCAAACAAATTCCTCCAATAATATTTGTTAAAAGTGGCTATCAAGAGGGGCATCCTTGGATTTACAAACCATAAAACTTTAGCTCACAAGTACAAATGAGATAATTCTGATGACATCTTTCATTTTGAGCAAAATGTCCATTGGTTGTGTACTGTGGTGTTACTGTTGATAAAAAATGAAGATCCAGAATTATTAACATGACCTTAATCTATCCCGACCCCAAACCCTATAAATTATGTATAAACACATTGAGACAGGTACACCAGTTGAGGTGAATCCCCAACCCTAAAGCCCATCAAGACAGAACATCTGTGCTTTTCCATTTCAACGTTTTTATTTATAACATCTATATTTTTAAACAACTATTCTGACAGGAAAAATGGTGTCCTCTTCATTGCTGTTCTCCACTTCAGCAGCTAAAAAGTGGACTTTCAAATAAAATTAATGAAGTGATTCCTTCTGGTCATCAGAACTGTTACAAAAGGACATAAATATTAAATTTGCCACAGTTGGTTAAAAAAAATGCTGCTGTTGTTTAAGATGTTGGAAGTTTGAAGATCATTCAGAATTCCTCCTGATTTGAGGTTGCATCTCTAAATCTAGATCCATCCATAGATTAGATCGACTTTCTTTTCATTATTAGAGCATCTGAATAGCTATCAGAACAGTAAACATCCCTGAGGAAGGATCTCAACTCATCAATTGTTTTATATTTTATGTTTTATAATTGCCCGTTTTCATCATTTCTTTCATTTTAAAGTGACATCCACTTTTCACCTCCTTGTTTCTTGGTGAAATTACAACTGGTCATTCCTAGATGGTGGTACTTCTGACAGTTACCTGGACCCAGTAGTAAGTCACTTGTTGGACTAAGCCAATCAGTGAATCACATCTGTTGTTTTTTCAAAGAGGTAATTCTATATTAGATACCCAAAGACTTTGTAATCTATTGCTCTGGTGCTTCAGTTCATGACTTCCTGTAGGCCAGTCGTGTTCCAGAGCACTTGAAAAAAAGCCACATGAAAAAAGTCATACACCTTTGTTTTCCTAGATTAAAGGGCCTCATGGAGGGAAAGTCATCTGGATAACAAATTACATCTTATGTTTTTTTTTCTTTTTTTTGCAACAAAGATCATGATGTGTTAAGCTAACTGCCATATTTAAATACAGTACATTCATATGCTTATGTAAATTATGACTTTCATAAACCACCGCTGAAAAAAAAAGACACTTAGCCTATCAGAAACATGTATGCAGCGAGTGCATATGTGTGTATTTCTGTATGTGTGCACACACATATACTTTAGGGAATTTTTATATTGACATAATACTCAGATTTTAAGAACTCAAAATCAAAGTAGCTTAGGCTGAACTGTTTTATCGAAAAGATCATGCTCAAGATTGAATTTCTTTTAGATGAATTGGCTCTCTATTTCTAGTCTACTTTTTTTTTGTCATTTAATTTGGAAAAAATTAATAGTGAAAAGTGTCAAATGTTCCATTCTACACGGATCCCCCAATTAGAGCTTTCTATTATTTGCAAAGTGGAGCTCAAGAGTTCTGAAATAATCAACTGCAAAGAATTATTTTTATGCACTGAGTCTACCTTGAAGACTTTTTCCTTAACAATATTTTTAATATGTGAATAAAAGAATGCATTAATTTGTAATTCTCACAGCTAAACTGATGACTACATAATATTCACAGCTACTAAGTTATTTCTCCTTTTTTTTTCAGGTGACCTTTTTGCTGGGATTCCAGTTCAAAAGCGGGATATCTGGGCTTAGTTGAAGTAAGCAGACCTGTCCAGATTCAACATATCTAACCAATTCATGAGCAGGTGCTATTTTCACCAGGGTGTCTGAACTGAGACATGCCTTTAGACATTCTAGATCTACCTAAAATCTAAATTAGTGCACCTTTTGTTTCCAAGTAATTGAAAAACAATCTAGATTCTGAGCACTATATATGAAGATGCCAATAGCACCTGGCATAAAAATATGTAATTTTTATAAAATCAGAAAACTGGCCATGGGGACAGGAGAAAGGGGTTGGATTTTAATTTCAAAGGCTTAGATAGGTGCAAATACATGTGTAGACTCAGAATTGGTGAGGTTTAGCCGCTGAAGTATAAAATTTGTGGTTGTTGCTAGGTGGGTAAGGTTATCCTGTTTACTGAGTGAAAAGGCCTAAAATATAGGTAGTCTGCTTTACTGCCTAAGTTCTCAAAAGCTAACTGCTTGAGGGGCATTTTTGCTTGTGTCAAAATAATATAGCCAACAGTGAAAAAAACATTGGCATCTTCATACCACTAGGTAATCAAATATCACTATTCTAACAATTTGTGGGAGAATTATTTTCAAAAATATCAAATCAATGGCAAAATAGTCAACTCAACTTTAAACAGGGTCCAAATTATTCAAAATTAAAATTGCATTTGTCTTAAATTCCATTATATTATTTATAATATGTAGCTGAAGAAATTCTTGGATTTAAAAGTCTGTCATTTGAAAGTCTGCATTCTCTCCTGCCATGTTCTTGGGATTGCAAAATTTTTTTCTGGCCAGATAAACTTTTCTGTTGCATATGAATCGGGGCCTGTCTTGCAGCCTGATGACAAAGAGCTTACATCTCAGCATTTGCAAAGAACATTCTCAACAAATATTAATCAAATTAAATGAAATAGTAAATCAACTGTCCTTCAGAACACAAAAATGAGATGGCAAATCAAATTTAAGGAATGAAAGACAGAAATAAAGTTGCAACAATTACCAACCTCCAAAGTGGCATCTTGTCTGCCACTGAGAACTGGTGAACCAAATGATAGATTTAATATTATGAAGACTAGATAAATATGTTGGAGGCTTAAGGGTGTGAGAAGTCACTACAGGTTTATTTAAATATCAGTAATTTAGACATTTGATCTCTGCCAGAAAGTATGAGAATTACATTCATTTAACAGGGAATCATATCATAAACAGTGGTGCCTTCCTAAAAGTGACATAAGGAACTCATCATGCAAAAACCCAAAAGGTCCTTATTAGAGGCTTTAAAATTGGGAAACCCAGAAAGCTGTCGTGACAGTTGATTGGGAGTGATACCTGAGGGATCAGCCATCTTCAAATTTCGCATTATAGCTTCCACTCTGCTTTCAGCTGTTCAGTGGGGTCAAAACTGATGTGAGTAAAAGTAAGCAAATTCTGTGTCATCATCTTTTATTGTTCAGAACTTACCGTGTTTCAACACTATCACTCACTAGCCTCGACTAGTTGACGATCCAGACCTCAGTCAGGGCTTTCTCTAACAACAGCACCGATTTAGACTTAGACCTAGTCGAAATATCGATTTACTGTCCTGTCTATGACTAAATGAACTGTATCACTATCCTATCAGTATCATTGCAGTGCTGTCTTTCGAAATAGCCGACTTCAGACTGTTCACTCTAGACTCGAAAAAGCCAGGTGAGAAAGTACCTTTTAGACTATACTAGACTAGACTAGTCTAGTCTTTCTGGTATAGTCTAGACGTCTAGTCTAATAAAAGGCAAAAAGCCTGGCGGCTGGTAAGGCCTTAACTTTAACAATTCAATAAGAAACAAATTTATCCTACGGTAGTGACCGCACTTCGCTAGGAGTGCCCAGTTTGGAGTAATGTGGCATTTCATAATACCTGATCTTATATCCTATAGGATGTTGAAACAAAAGCCAAAAATAGCACCCAAGATGGCAATAACTCAGCATGACTACTGGAATGTGGGCACTCCTTAAGAATCGTGGTCCCGTCTGTAATACTCGTCCAGGGTGATATTTGATGGATATCGAGTATCAAATACACAATATCGCCTAAATTCCGATTACTAATAAATTATTATCTATTACCAACTGTTCAGTGCAGTGAAATTGTCTTGTCATGACTTCTTGTCTACGACTAAATGAACTGTATCATCGGTGCTGTCGTTAGAGATTGCCAAATTCATTTGAATCAAATCAATTACTACAAGGATAAGTGCTCCTTCATCTTAACAAAAATTAAGTATCGATATCAAGTACAATATCGTTACCTCAATGTATTCATGTCCGCCCATCTGAATCGGATGTAAACAGACGGGACCACGATTCTTAAGGAGTGCCGGAATGTGTCGCCATTGTTTTGGCGACCACAGGAAATTCCCAAAGTTGCTCGATTCGATGCTTATAAAAGAAGCTGATCTCACATGGTATCTGGATTGATAGTTTCGAATTTAAATTGTGACAAATATGGCTAAACATAGTCATGTTAATATTCGTCAATCATTCTTAATTGGTCACAAGGTTTACGAAATATGTGACAAGGTTTAAAAAAAAAAAGCGTACTTATCTGCGGCTGATGAACGCCGCCCACATATTATGATGGGTGGACAATGCCTGTTTGGCCAGTGTGTCACTTTTCTCCTACCGAATTTATAATCTTTTTGCTTGTTGTTTTCATAAACGCTAGCTTTTTAATTTTTGACTAATTTATATTTTAAATGTTCTGACCGAAATATACAAATATGGTCAAAGCATATGAATGTTATGAGAAATATGATGTCGCTCCCCGAGGCAGATCTGGCTATAAATTAGAAACTTACTTTCATTTTCAAGTTTGTTTGGGCAGATTGACATTGATTGTAAATTAGATTCGATTCCAGAGCTAAGATTTGATGGTTGGTGTTCGAACTCGAATCCTGTTTATCTCTAGTTATTTTTTTTTTTAATCTGGTGTTTCAACACGTTGTAAATTCTCGGACTATACTTTGGTTTTTCTTCGAAACAGTAATATCTGATCAGGTCCTCTTTTATTCGCTCAAAATATTTTAACACCATTGTTCTGTTACGCACTTTGACCGAAAGAAAAAAAAACTGAGTTCAAATTACAAATGTTTATCGCTGATAATGCCAGGAACTCACACATAATAAAAGTTTGTAGTCTTACGTTTTAGGATGCGACCTTCAACTACAAAGAGTGTTTAAGAATTATAAAGCCTAATGGTTAAAGACGCACATTCGAACAGGGGCCCAATTTTCAAAATGACATAGGGATTACTTGTGAGCCGATTTTTTTTTCTTCATATGAATCACCGTATTCGAACCCAGATCAGTTTTAGGATTCGAGATCGGATTAGAACCTAGGGCAAGAGGATACTGTTCGATTTCGAATCTGGATTCGAAACCGTCCCATCATTTTCTAAGCGACAATGTGACAGTGACAACCTACAGGTCAAACGAATCTAGCTAGTACACATATTAAGAACATGAAGCTGACCCAGGCATTACAGTTTTTCATTCGCTACAGACGAGTTCCAGGTTTAATACGATACGGGTAAACTAAACATTGTCTAATTGTTTGCATCTTTCATAAAATGGAGCTAGACTATCAGCCGCTATCTCCTCCAGAGACAAAATCGGTCCGGTTTTTTATTAATATTGGTCTATTCCATCATGATCAGTCATGTTCATATATAGTCTATAATATATATTATATATATATAACAAATAGGGCTATCTCTAATGACAGCACCGATGATGCAGTTCATTTAGTCGTAGACAAGTCATGGAATCGGTGCTGCCGTTAGAGAAGGTCACAAATAGGGCTATGTCAAAGGGACAGCACCGCAACGATAATGATACAGTTCATTTAGTCATGGACTAGATCGATATTTCACCTAAATCGGTGCTGTTGTTAAAGAAAGCCACAAATAGATCTAGATCTAGTAGTAGTCTAATGATGTTAATCAAATTCAAGGATGAGGCGATTGCCAGAGTACATTGGTAAGAGTTTGCAGGCTTTTTCCCACAGTACTTTGGCAATTTGGCAACAACCCTTGCACAGTAGATTACTGTGATATATGAATGTTTAATTCATTGATTAGCTTCAGCTCCCAGTTGTCAATAGATTTACAGTCAAACCCATCTGCAATGGCCATATTGTAAGGCAAGGGAGCCAGTGCATGTGATCACCATAGACAGGTGGTTGCTATATCCTCGAAGTGCTGGTATTCACTGTCTTATTATCTACCGTGATTTCCCAATCAGATTTGTTTATAATTAAATCTTATCAGACTTTCAGATTTTAATCAAAGACCATTTTCACATCAGATGAACTTTGTTTTGAGTGGCATAAGTCAATTACCGCTTTGAAATAGATGTCCATTGATCTCTCTGTAGATATTTCGCTCTTAGGCATCATGCCGATTACCGCCGTCCTTCTTCCGGACCAATATGCAGCAATGTTGCCACCAATACAGATATTTCCCGTAAAGCAGGGTAAAATGACTTCACAAAAAGCCATTTTTCCCCACTTACACAGGGAAATCGCTCCCAGTAATGAGTAAATTGAGATATAAAATGTCAGATCAGTGTGTAAAGTGCATGGTTTTATTCTTTCTAATTGTAAACTTACAGTTTTTTTCTTATTTCTACACTGTGTGTAGGGAAATGGGAAAAAAATAGTGTCTCGCTGTTGGGGAAAAGCACATGACCAGAGTGGCAACATTGACAAATATGTGGCCCGCTGCGTAAGTGATGTTAGAAAAGGGCATCATCCTTAATTTTTTCCACCTCAAAGCAAGTCATTTCCTTGAGAAATGTAACAAGACTGCACCTCATATAACTTTACTGACAGTCAGATTAAGCACTCTTGTTTCCTATTTACACAGTATGTTTAAGAGTTATTATTTATTGCATTTTTTATTTCACAAAATGCCACTGCTGCTGCATCGCCATCTCAGTGGGTAAGAATGCACAATGTGGTCTTGCTAGATTGATCATTCAAAGCTCTAAATTATTTCTTTTTCCTCCAATATGAATTACTGTATTCTGTTGGAAGAACAGATGAAACACTGTGTGCTATAAATTTCTGTAGAAACTAGTTGCAAATGGATGATTGCGACCACAGCGTTTTGATGTTGTGATTTGCTTTGCAAGTGGGTGGGTGGTGTCTTTAATAATGTTTTTAATCTTTGATAACGTTTTAATCTTTGATAATTTGCAAGCTAGAAACACACTTCATTGTTGATATCATATAGTATTACATTTCATTTTTGAAATGGTATTTATCATTATACACTAACTTTAACTCATTCGTCCCCAGCAAACACAGAGTGATTCCACCCATAAGTACAGCATTTAAACGGAAGGTGGCAGAGCTGATGGTGATTGAGAAAGATAATGTGGAGATTCTGAATAAACCATACTTATCGGCGGTAAGACTGGCTATCAGCTGCCATAATTATGTTGAAGTCTGTTTGAGCAATATTTGTGGAACTGAATGTTGTTTTAGCCCAAGTGGGATCTCCCTGTGCATTGTTTATGAGATATGCATTATTTGTCTGTTATGTATATATGAATATGGCATGACCATAGTCTGGCATGCTGACTGAATGTACCGATCTGTTATACTGTTATAGGTAAAAGTTTTGTTGAGGTCACATCACAGCTTTTTCACATGTTGAGTAAGAAATGAAGTACAGGGAATCTCTAATTCCATCTGTCTTAAAGGCATATATTATTTCAATTCAACTCAAATCTTGATGAAATCTTGAAGATGCCAATGTTATTTTCACTATTGGCTATATTAGGTTTACAGCTCTCATTAATTTATCTAGCCGTCTCAGGCCAAAATACTTTCCAAACATCTTGATTAGCTTCTCCTCCAAATTTTGACACCAAGAAAAATGCCCCGAAACCAATTAGATTTTGAGAACTTAGGCAGTGAAGCAGGCTGCCTAGTATTTTAAGCCTTTTCACTAAGTAAACAGGGTAACTTTAACCACCTAGCAACAATCACAAAGTCTTATTCGAGTGGCTAAACTTCAGTTATTCTGAGTCTAAAATGTATTTTCACCTATCTAAACCTTTGAAATTCAAATTCAACCCGTTCCCCCCTGCCCATGGCCAGTTTTCTGATTTTATAGGAACTATTTAAAATTGCATATTTTAATGCCAGGTGCTATTGGCATTTTCATACCTATAATATGCCCGATATGAAACCCAATCACCGGAGCATGTAACTAAAGTGCATGGGTTAATCTGTTGCCAGTGGCATAATATAGGAATAGCAAGATCCTTGGGTAAGGCTTTTCAGTTGCATCAATACCCATTGGAATTTGACATCTTGGGACACCAGAGAAACTGTAATCTAAGATGTTGGGTTAGATGAATTCATCTTGTATTAAGCCAGAGAAGTTTCAGTGTACATGCACATGCGGTTGATTTCAGCTCCAAATCCCAGCAAGTAACTGAGGACATCAGTGCTTAAAGTTTTTCATAAAGAGGAAAGACACAAGCCTAATAAAGTTACACCTATCCCCTACTGTGAAGTCAGACTTTCCACTATCAGGCGGTACTTCTCATTTTTAGGAAAATTCTATAAACACAGCCGCTTCTGCTCAGTAATTGTGTACAAAGCATGTAATAGTCTTATGCATTAGACAGGTAATAAATGCAACCTTAGATAGCAAGGATACCTTTACTATGCACAAAAATGAAGGAAAAAAACCCAGAATTTTGATTTTGTTTTCTATCGATCTAAGGGAAACATAATAATTCAGATCAAATAAGATGGACCCAACTGTATAAATGACAGTATTTTCATGTGTTTTTGCAATGACATCGATCTGTCACAGCAGCAACAACAACAACACTATGGTCAGTTTCAAGAATGAAAATGTGCCACCAGATGTTCAAAGTGAAGGCAACATCTTCAGTTTGCAAAACTTTTGCACATGATTTTATCACTGTAAAGGTGTTCTTTCACTCTCTTCCAGGCTGAGGAAGCTGCCTACTACAAAGTAGTGGAGAGGGTCCCCTACAAAAATGATGAGCAGCTGAAGAAGGAGGAGATGATGGAGAAGCTGGAAGTGTTACCTCCCCACTTTCGGACAGAGGATTTGTTGATACATAATCTGAACAAAACAAAAAACTGGGAGTGACTGTGCTTGTTGACTGGATGAGACTTCAAGTGATTTGAAAATGTCAAGAGATTGTTTTGTGAGATCATGATTCATGCACTTTGTATGGATTATTGTAATGCTGAGTGTATTGAGTATTTGTCCTGGATGTGAGTTTCATGATTTCATTATTTCTTTCTTTAGTCTTCAGAGTGCTTTAATTTATCTGGCCCACTGGAAATTCATAGCTGCACCTTTGGTGTGATTCCATAGATTTTGCAACTTTAACATCCCACTATGAATATTCTGTGATCCACACTATGGTCAGTTTCAAGAATGAAAATGTGCCACCAGATGTTCAAAGTGAAGGCAACATCTTCAGCTTGCAAAACTTTTGCACATGATTTTATCACTGTAAAGGTGTTCTTTCACTCTCTTCCAGGCTGAGGAAGCTGCCTACTACTGCACTCTGAAGACTAAAGAAAGAAATAATGAAATCATGAAACTCACATCCAGGACAAATACTCAATACACTCAGCATTACAATATCCACAGCCAGAACAGTAAGCATTTTGGTCAGCTTTGCCAAGTTGTAGATGGCCCATATGATTTACCTGCTTTTTGTTCATGAAATTTGCAGTTCATTTTCACCAGTGCCTTGGTAATAGAGACATATGAAGACATGTTCTTTATAGGGTTTGAATGTTGTGTACAAGTTTTGAGTGTGGAGGAACAGAGTCAAGTATAGACAAACATGAAAGTGAGCCAGAGGATGGTCTGATGAAATGGCAGTGCTTCATGTTTGAGCATAAGTGATAGAGATACTGAGTTAACTTGTAGGTGACAGTCATAATGATTTTGTTAACTGGTACAGATGACAGAGACAGCGAATACTGAATCGATTTTCTTTTACTGTATCTTGATAAGTGATATCTGGGTCGGCAACATTTGTATTACGAGAATTCTATAGTACAGTGGAACCCGCATAAGCGGGACACGGGTAAGTGGGACACCCGCTTAAGGGAGACGAATGCCTGAGGAACGGAATTTTTGCTATTTAAATGTCTTGTGAGTGGGACGGCAACCCACTTGGAGCCAGATCTCCTTATTTGTACACGCTGTTTTTTGACAGACATGCTGCAAATTGTCACTATCGTGCTGTGTCTCAGTGCTTGTTTACCTCTGTCCATCAGCTGAAAACCTGAGAGCTACAAAGAAGCTTGTACCGATGGTCCCGATTGCCCCCCTTACATTACATGAGAAGTGATTGACACTACCTCCCTATAGCCTCCTGTCAGGCAGTTAGTTGACCCTTCGGTGCACGCATGGATGAATCAAAGCGGACATCCTAGCCGCTGGTCATTTAACCCGCGCAAGCATCAACGGATCAAGATTAAGTAAGCCCCACCTCT
The DNA here is from genome assembly GCA_033807755.1 of Ellobium chinense. Taxonomy (NCBI): domain Eukaryota; kingdom Metazoa; phylum Mollusca; class Gastropoda; order Ellobiida; family Ellobiidae; genus Ellobium; species Ellobium chinense. The sequence goes on from JAWQUT010000177.1 coordinate 74,782, forward strand.
TGTCAGCCACACTTTATCCTTTCTTCAGCTTGGGCCATGACTGATACTTATGAGCCTTACGTGCACTATTGCAGAACACTCAACAGGGGTGTCATTCACATAGGCATGACCATCATTCGTGTTGCGTAAAGGCTGTTTGACACACCCCGCTTGCGTCGCACATGAAACGCACAAACTATGTAAGAAATCACTTCATAATGGATAGTCCGCCTAAGCGGACGCCCACTTAACACTTATTCTCCCAAATTGAAATTCCTCTTATGTCCCCTGATTCCCAAATTCTTTCCCATTAAATGTGAGAAATTATAGTGGGTATACAAAAAACACCACCAAACAATATCTATTTCACTCACATACCTGAAACTTACACAGCAGTTGTAGAAATGGATGAACTTTAATTAAAACACAATTTCAAGGACATTTACTCCAATTATGAATGTTTTTTTTGCTTTCTGAACACAAAAAATGTTAAAAATTCCACTCTCATGAATCTTAGCCTTTCTTACAGTCAACTTGCAGTGAAAAGTAAAAAAAGTTTATCACATTATTCCTGGTGTGTTTTAACAAAACAGTCTCAGCAAATTGCCTTGCAACAGGCCAAACAGCGATAAGAGTTTGCATGAAATCGAACGCATCTCCACCACCATTTCGTCTTGATTCAGCCATCGTGTAACTCAAAGTGCAAAGAAAGCGAAACTCGTCGATAAACTCAATCCAACTGCCCCCACGCGCCAACTAAATACTATTTCCGGTATTATTATATATTCATACTTCCGCCCATTCGCAATTTAACATTGAAATTACGTGTTAATCGGCGTTCTCGAATGTGAGCGGTATGGGAATCCGAAGCATGAGCGGAAGCGAGCGGTGTGGTAGAATAAGTGTTAAGGAGGACGATGCGTCGGGGACGGAGCCGTCCCGCTTAAATGGGTTCCACTGTATCCTTAAAATACACCAAAGTTTACTTAGTGTGCACTATATACACCCTCAATTCGAAAACATTTCTTTATATATGACTATACACTTGTTGAATGATGAGGGTGACTTCATGGATGCTGCCATGCAGAGTAACTTCCCTTTGGAAATATATGTATCTAAATCAATATCTAGATCCAGATAGTCTAAGGTACAATCTGGATGTCAGTTTACTATTGAGCAAGGTGTTATTTGTTGTAATGGGTAATAAAACGATAACTTCTTTTTTACCTCCCCTAATCACTGTAGATTTAGGGGATCGGCCAATATCTGTAATGTGCAATTCTGGAATCTCTCTTGTCTAGACCAGCCACTGATTTCATGCTTGAAAGAGAGAGAGACTAGAATCCCTAAGCCTATCACATACATCAATATTTTGTATTGTCAGTCACATTTTCAACTACAGCCTGTATAATCTCCACAGCCAGTTATTACTTACATGTGAATTGCGGCTTTATTTGTGGTAGTTGATGTTAAAGTGGATGTGACAAAACGGCCAAAAAAAGTGACCTGCAAGCAGCATGTCCATTTTGGAGAATTGCCTTGGAATTTCAAATTATTTGCACCTGCAAATGTGTGAAAATATCATTGCATTTCTTGCATAAACTGTTCATTTGGTTTACACAGCTAGTCTGTAGTCTCAGAAATAAAACTTTTTAATCTGAAAAATATGGCGTCAGCTTCATTTTTCAGTTTTAACATAATCATGCAAAATGCATACAAGAAGAGTGGAAGGGACATTGGGAGTTCTTACAACTCAGCCAGCAGCCATTCCCGCAAATACCCTCTACAATCAAATCTGTATGTGGCAACCACATCCATTCCTTCCTTATTAAAAGCAATTGCCTTAAATTGGTGGTGTCCATATGCAGGTTGATATTATTTGGGAGTCTTGCATAGAAACTCTTATTTTGGTTCTCTATTTAGGGCGATGAAGACAAACTGATGTTACCCCGAAAATTACTTACTGTCGGTTACACCAATACCCATTTTTGCCGCAATTACACACGCCGCTCTCTTTCGTGAGTAGCTTATATTGTACATATGAGTCATTGCCAAATAAGGATAGTGAAAATCTATCATGCTCTTGCGCAATATTCAGCGTTTCTGTACCTCCCCAGAACTCCTTATCTACTTAAAATTGTATATGTCTCAAAGAAGCAAGTTGCAGAACAGGTCACAGACTAGCTAGAAATGAAATACTATTAATATCGTACAATGCTCTGCAGAGATATTGCCCTTGTTTAAAATACTAATAATTTACTGATTAAATCATTGAATGAATTCCACAGCAATAAGTCTTATTAGATATTGAATTCAATACTTTACGTAGAAGCAAAGTTGTAGAACAGACCACAAACTGTCCAGAAACAAAGTTTGAGACCATTTGTCACTAGTTTTAAGGAGTTACTGCCCTTGTCTAATAGGTATTTTATTTGGAAATAGTCCTCTTTTTTTTAATATTCCGGAATATTCTTATTGGATTTCCAAAATTCATATTGTACATTATCTTTACATTACATATTATTAAATCTTATGTATTCGCATGATATGTATTTTTAAAACATGAAACTAAGTGTACTAAAGAGGGACAGAAAACTGGAATTTTTCGCCACAATGGCTTAAACTTAGGTAACTGTCGATGTAAAACATGAAACACTAGGTCACGACCGACGTGCAGAAACGTTTTCATTCTTTTTCAGGACTTTTGAAACAAATCCAATGTATCCCAGCTTACGACTCTTTAAAATTTGTCATACGAGTTAAATAAAACTAAGAGCATTAAAAATATCTATATCAAAATAAAAATCAGCAGCAAAATTTGTCACACACTATTCTCACTCCTTTCCCCAACACGTGAATGTATTATAATCGTTTGCATTGTGCAATTTAACAGTACAGTGGAATTCTAAATGGTATACCCTCATTTGTGATAGATTTCAGGATCGAATTTTACAGCGTATTTACACATTCAAATGCAAATTTCTTCCACAACATGTCAATCAAGAGGTAATATCCGTATCCTGTACAAACGTTGAACCGTTTTCCAATACAAAAGCATTGTCATTTTGTTTAATTGTATCACAGAATGATTATGGTTGCTATTTTTGTATGATGAGTGACTGCTTTTCCCCTATTTGGCAATGACTTATATGTGAACAGTCGGGAAGTGTATTAGGGTCACGGGTGAGCACTAGGTTCGCACGTGGAAGTTAAGGAACATATTCAGGCAGTAGGTATTTAAGAATTAAATTGCTGTGAAGTTAGTGTCCCTGTGGTGTAGTGGTAACACCTTCAGACTTGCAAGCTGAGAGACCCTTGTTGCTGGGGTCGTGAAATTTTCTAGTGCAGGTTTTTCCGACCTTTCTTCTCAAAATTGATCCTTCACAGTAATTTGGTAAAATCCCTGGTGACACACTTCCCTAAAATACCTTGCCACCCGGTTACATTTGGCGACGTCGGCAGGATGTATCATTAGGGCCTTTGGGGATGCAGTAACGAGAGTAGAGGGTTCTGTAATCCATAGGCAGAGACATAAGACAAAGTATTCGAAGAACTGAGATAACCAAATACAGTAAGAATGGCCTCAGGTACATTGTGGACAGTATGCCGAAGGAGTTGAGATATCCTATAAGAATGACCTCGAACTCATCGAGAGCTATTAGTTGTCATGAGGGCATGACATGGATAAGCAGGGAGGAGTGTGAGCAGTCGGGATGTGTTAGGGTCACGGGTGAGCACTAGGCTCGCATGTGGAAGTTAAGGTATAATTGAATTGTTGTGAAGTTAGCGTCCCCGTTTGGTAGTGATAACACGTTCAGACTTGCAAGCTGAGAGACCCTGGTTCGATTCCCGGCAGGGGTATGAAATTTTCTAGTGTAGGTTTTTTCGGCTTTTCTTCTCAAAACTGATCCTTTACAGTACAGTAATTTGGTAAAATGCCTTGTGACACATCTCCCTAAAATAAAACATCTGAAAAATTATCAGACTTAGCTCACATTCCTCCCCCTTAATAATTAAGAACGAATACTACATTACCTAGCCACCCGGTTACACATAGACTATATTATATATTTTTAATCGGTTGAGTTTAACAAGTTTATTATACACATACATGCCCAGACCGTGCTTGACGGTATGAGGGCGGTCAACAGTACATGTAGTAAATGGCGGGACAGACACGAACAGATAAGACAACACAACTTCATAAACAATTGAAATCTGTACAAAAATATTGTACTTGAAGTGGCAAGGTAGGCCTATAGGTGGGTGACACCACTGGAGCCTTTCGCGGTCAGAAGTCAACACCCCCGCTTAATGATTGGGTTCACTGTGGCTTGCTGTTGGACGTGAGATGAGAACACAGCCAGGGTAACTGTTGCGTGAAGCTTAACGAGAACTGCTCCTTCCGTCTCAGTGCTGACAGCGAATGGGCTACTTTAAAAACGCACCAGACCATGGCATTGGCACTTTGCAGGAAGGTTAGACCCCGACCAAAAAGCAGGCCATATAAATGTGTTATTTTGTTATGTGCCTACTTTTCGCTGATCGGATCTGTATCTAGAGGTCGGGCAGCATAATAATCTCACCAGTGACCTTCGGAATTTTCAAATGGCCATTCTATCAGCGAGCTATTTGTTGTGAGCCTATTCCGTAAATGAAGGTAAAATCATTATTACTGCTGTAAATGCATTTTTGTTGGTGTTGTTGTTTTACCGGTAGGCCTATAATTTAAGATGTTTGTATGTATTTGCTACATAATGAAAAATTATTGATAGCAGATCTTCATAACGATTTAGTAGGGCCTACATAATAGTATTTAAGGGATTTTTTTAGTATTTACACTTACAATTTATTTTATCAGCCCCTTTATTATCACTATTACATCGACATTGTTGGATGCAGGAACTTTTGCTTGGGTATAGGACAAACTACTGTATTTCAGCAAGGTCGGTACCAACTAAACCATCGTGACAAAAAGAGCAAAAACAAGATAGTCTAATCATAATCATCAATATAATAAGACAGTCAAGACAGAACATGGATGACAACATTTGAATTATCTGCTGATGGTGTTACGCCGAAACGTGACAGCTCCTGTGAGTAGTGTGAGAAGGTCTGCGGCCGGTTGCTGGCGCCCCCCTCCCCTCCTCCCAATCCCCCCCTGCCTCCAGAGTCCAGCCCTTGTTGGCTTTATTTTAGTGTTCTCTAGGGTCTTGTTCGGAGTTCTATGTCTGACTGCGAGAATCAGATTAGAAATGAGACTGGCAACCGGAGGTTTATATACGAGATGAGGAGATTCTTAAACAAAAAATTACGCTATGAAAAAAACTTGTAGGTTGTTTTCAACCATGAATTCTACAAAGTAATATCTGCAACGGAGACGGACAAATAAAAAAAAATGAAATTTCAGGCCGGTCATTCACTATATGCCAAGTTACAGCCGTCATATTATTCGACGATAGATTCGATTTAGTATGTACCTCCATTTTTTTTTTTGAAACAGAACTGTGGTGTTTGCACTGCCAGCTCACAAATTCATACATTTTGAAGCAACAGTTATTAGATCTCGAAACAAACGTTTAGATCCAGTAAAACATAGACGTGAAGTTCCCGTTCCAAACTTGCGTAACCACGGTCACGCAAAAATGACGATTTGTCTTGCATACTTTCCATGAGAACCCATTCTGGGCGGAAGCTCTGTAACGTTCAAGGTCGCGTAAAGGGGAGAGATCATCATAAATTTGTGAGCAGTCGGGAAATTTGTCATTAAATGTCAGGGTCGCGGCTGAACACTAGGCTCACACGTAAAAGTTGGGGGACGATTCAGGCAGTAGCAATTTAAGAATTAAATTGCTTTGAAGTTAGCGTCCCTGAGGTATTGTGGCAGCACATTCAGATTTGCAAGCTAGATATTCAGAGTTCGATTCCCGGTAGGGGCATGAAATTTTCTGAATTTTTTTTCTTTTCGGCATTTTTCTCAAAACTGATCCTTCACAGTAATTTGATAAAGTCCCTGGTGACACACTTTATAGATAATGTGTAACATCATAAAAATAATTATCAGACTGGGCTCACATACTTCCCCTTATAAAATATTATGCCTTGCCACCCGGTTACAAATTATTTTTGTTTCCGCTGATTATTTTTGACGTTTAAACCATGATTCAATCACTTGTCGAACACCCAGATGGCACAACAAAGTAGTCTAAATTCAAATCCCCACCTCAATTCGCATAAAACTTCATGAAGAAATTTGGCATGGTGAGATAGGCATGATCAAATTCTGGTGCGTATCATCTAATCGACATATCTCACAAAATCTGTTAAAAGCTACAATGTTGTGAAACTGCGACATCGAGCGAGAAGGCCTAGACTATTATATAAAGGACATGACTGCAAAATACTCCATCCTCTTGTTCTCATATCTGAAACATTTATAGTTGAATGTGACATGGGTAAGAAACGCGTGCTATCAACCTGTTACCAGCAAGAGATACGTACTATTGTGTACTTCCAGGTGAATAATCTCATGCCGCCATTGCAGTTGTTGGTGGGATTGATGAGCGATCATCCTAAGTCTTTCAACAGTGGGGTCAGATTAATCCAGATTTCATGCTGCACAATCTGTCTAAAAGACCGTGTATTTATTGTAGTGATTTACTAATGCCTAATTAGGATGTGCACTGTAAAATATTAAGCGGACATCACTGCAAAGATAGTCTTTTTTCACTGGAAAAGAAAACATCCATTTCAGTCATGGCGACTTGCCAGTTAGAGGTTATTGGAATTATTCTGTGTAATTCTAAGTGATGCGGCTTATAGCTTTAGCATGGCTCACTGCGACCAAGTAGGCCTAACCATCTGTCCAAAATCGTTTACTTTTGGTCCAATGCTGCCTACCGTTTTTTTCTCTCTTGTTCTTGCTATTGTTTTTCTTCGTTTATTTCCAGTTGAATAATCCCACAATGACCCAGAATACCGCTGCTGACTGCTGTTTATCGAAGCAATCATTCTAAAAAAATATGTAAAATATAGATCTAGACTTCATGAATACACCAAAACGTGTCTCTTTTACACTGGACTTGTCTGTCCCTGCGGAAAAGTGTATTTCAAACCCCCAAAATTTGCGCCAAGAATAGCAAATTTTGCGTGCAAATGTTGGTAAAATTTGTCCCAAAAATTTGCAAAAATTTATTGTTACATTTATCACGATGTCACATCGTTTACTACGGTACCAGTAGCGTTGCAAAGTTGTAGAAATGGAAAATATTTTCTGTGTTCCCGTGAAGCATTATTTCAGTTGTGACATAAAAACGGCATTTCTGTAGCAAAGTTGGCAAAATTTGCACCAAATTTGTGAAAAATGGCTAAATTTGCGAAAATTTGCAAATCTGTAGCAAAGCCTCAAAAATGTTGAAATCTCTGGTAATTTGCGACCGCAATTTTCCGGGGGGACAGGCTAGAACTGGCAAGTTTTAGTAGACCAAGTTTTAATGCTCAATAATCATATTTAGCGACCAAAAATACAAAACAAAAAAAAACCAAAACGACGACAACAGCAACAAATTCTGTGAAAAGACTTTTGGAAGAGTCATACCAGTTGCATTACTCTGAAACATATTCGAGCTCTTCATAAAGACTGAGGCTGCTGCACCAACAAGGGTCAAATCTGTTTACTGAGAAGTAATAATATTATGGAAGTTCAGAACGAGAGCGCATAGCTCGGCATAGTACTGTATAACATCCTAATGAAGGCTGTGTTATAACGGTTACAAACAAAGAGAGTTATAATCTAGGACAAGAATCAATCAGAATACTGACGTTTAGCAATATTACTACATCGACCCCTCCCTCCCTCCAAGAAAATAAAATTACTTAATTCATATAGGATCTGTAATGAGTGTTTTATTTGATATCAGCAAATGTATGGCGAATTTTATAAATCTGATATCAAACAAACACGAATTTAGATAATTTTTATCATATAAACTCTAAATAAAAAATGAACTTTTAATCGTGAAATGACACTGAAGTGGCCCTCACCCTGTTTGAAACACATCAATACAACTGAACTGAATGAACCACACAGTTACGCGACACAGAGTTAGTCCAAACAGCTGACAATCATCGATGAAACTTTAGACCACAGGAACACTGTGACGTTTCAAGTACTTTAACTCAAATGTTTAACTGAAATGAAACTGAAACGTGAAGACAACGACGACAAGCGATAAGAAAGACAGACTGAAATAATTTGTTTTTAAAATCTAGACATAGGGAAACCCCACGGCAGTGAAAATAGTTACAGAAGAAATGATGTCACATATTCATGACGTCACATATTTATACGCCTAGAGATTTTAAAGGCTTTTAATCAAAGTACTTGTAAGGTGTAGACATACCAAAAAATTATGACACACTTTCATGTCACCGGAAATAGGCCCTGTTTATATGATCAAATAATTTTAGCAGGAAAGCATTTTTAAGCACATTAACAAACAAATATAATTCATAATTCCTGCAGCTTTCATATGCGCTACACTTTCGTCACGGCAAAAATAAAAAATGTGAAGTGACGTGAGGGGGGCTGCACATCGAGAGCGTCATTGGTTGGACATATGATCTTAATTTTTTGGTTGTGACATAATCTTAAATGCTTAACCACTGGAATTTTGCAGCAAAAGTAGACAACATGTCTTCTAATTTGTTTAAAATTTTTAGGAATAAAAAGTTAATTGAAGTTTTGAAGGAAAAAGAAAACTATTTGATCTAGCTAAATTCTGAGTTGTACAGTACTAGATGTGTAACATAGAATGAACAAAAACGGGTGAAAAAAAAAACAACTTGGGATCGATGAAGGAGAGGCGAAATGCTTTTACGAAATTAATAATTCATGAGAGAGACAGTAAGCTTTATATATATTTTTTATTTTCATTCGCTACCGCCAGCTGTCTTTTCTCCCTCTTTTCAGTCTGTTACCGATTGCATCTTTGTGTTCGTGCAAAGTATGAGGCGGTGTGCAGCTTCAGCTGTAAATATTGACGTGGGGCAAATAGGCCTAAATAAGATTTCTGGCACCTATTAAAAGGCCAAATTTGTGTGAGCAGTCGAGAAGTGTGCTAGGGTCACGGGTGAACACTAGGTTCGCACGTGGAAGTAGGGACGGATTCAAGCAGTAGGTATTTAAGGATTACATTGCTGTGAAGTTAGCGTCCCTGTTGTGTAGTGGTAACACGTTCAGACTTGCAAGCTGAGAGACCCTGGTACCATCCCCGGCGGGGACAGAAATTTTCTAGAGTAAGTTTTTTTGGCCCTTCTTCTCGTAATTGATCATTCACAATAATTTGGTAAAATCCCTGATGACACACTTCCTTAAAATACAGTAATATTGTAATATCTGAAAAATTATCAGACTAGGCTCACGTTCCTCCCCCTTAAATATAAGAGAAAGAATACGTATACTATATGCCTTTCCACCCGGTTACATTTGGCGACGTCGGCAAGATGTCTCATTGAGGCCTT
>JAWQUT010000177.1:90793-120855 GCA_033807755.1 Ellobium chinense
TCGAAGTATCGTGTTATCAATACATCCAGCAACACAACAAACAAGAAGATCATCAGCATCACATAGGCCTATACCCAGTACATCTCTGTGAAGTACGTACATGCCAGATGTCATAACATGAAAATGGGGCGAGAATTCAAGGAATGTGATTTGAGCCCTTTGCCTTTAAATATTTTGATTTGCCTGCAAAGAATGTCAACTTGTGTGCCGGTAGGGAGGGGGCGAAGAGGTGGTGGTGCCATACAGTTGCTATTCTAACTTTATTCGTTTTAACCCCATCGGAATGAGGGCACACGGGTCTGTATCTTTGGGTCGTACAGCTATAAACAAAATAATATTAACTTGGTGTTACATGAAGTGGAAAAATATGTCAGTATGAAAATATATCGGCTGGTCGAAAACATCAAAACTCAATGGTAAAAGAAAAAAACCGGTAAGATTTTAAATAAATGAATACATAATCTATAATTCCTAAAAGTGTCATTGATCTAGGAACAGTGATTTTGTGTTTACAACAAACGAAAAATATTGTAAACATGTGTAGATAAATATGGCCTACATGTTAAACGCACACTGAGTTTGCTATATATAGCATTTAGATATTTGAAATTCACAGCATCAGCAGACAATTTTTATCTGCTAATGTGGGCTAAATTTCATTGCATAAGACTGTAATTTCTTGAAGTTACAAGGCTAAGAAATTTTGAAACTTGCACGCATCCCGGAAAGCTCCTCAAAAAATCATCGACGCATTAGCCTACGGCGTGCACATCTGCCAAGGAAAGTAATCAAATTTATCTTTGACATGGGTGAGCTAGTATAAGCGGGACTCCATCATTTTTATGACATTCACCAAATGGGATAGTCTAGAGCATAAACATTCTCAAAGAAGTGGTTCAAAATCATAACGCCACCGGCGCCCCAAAATCACAGTATTCGAAATGATTACGCATCATTGATATCAGTCTGATTCAGAAACCGAAGTTTATCTGGGCACATCGATCTCTCAAAGACAACCACCGCTGCAAAATTGCGTAGTTTTTGCGTGTGCTAAAAACCACCTGTTGTCAGTGGTCATATCTGGCACACTCCGGAATATACCGTGATCATCTGTGATCAGCATTTTCACTCTAGTAATAGTAGCGCGAGGCGCCTGGGGTCCAGCTTCTCACTGGCTACGTGAACGTTGTAATGGATAAGGACTGTTGTATGTGTTGTCTGCTGGCCGATCAGCTGACACCGGACTGCAGAATTCGACCATCGCCTTATACGGTTGGCTTTGACATGCTAGATTTATTCTTCCGTAGCATCCAGTTAGTGGAGTGAAGGTGAGAACTGGTTCTGTCGTAGCATCGCAATTGTTAATATAGAGAAGTTATTCAAAACGTAAGCGGTAAAACATCTTGTACCCCCCCCCCCCCCNAAAAAAAAACCCCTTTCCAAACCGTTGACTGTTGTATCACAACAATGCGACCGTCCATACAGTCACTAAATGATTTTTTTTTTTTAGAGAAAGAAGTGAACATTTTGTGCCTTCTGCTTTCTTCTATTTAATAAAGATTCGCTGATGACATTTTTCTGTGGCTTGTTAGAACAAAATTCAAGAAGACAGCCCAGAGGAAACCACTGAAGTACTTTAGCAATGTATATTTACTTTAACCTCTTTGGAGTGACTTAACGGCTTTTACAGATGGTTCAGAACAATGAAACACTGAAAACAGAGCTAAATGGGGCAAATCCTTTGAAAATTTAAGTTTCCACAACAATTAAACAGGTCGAGTAAAGGGACTTAAAAGGTGACCCGTGTATTAATCTTTGAAATTAAGCAAACTTTTAGTGTTTGGGCCACCAGTTATAATATGATATATCAGTTCATACAAGAGCCCGAAATGTTATTACTTAACATATTTTGTACATGGTAAACGTTCCTCTTTTTTCGGAATTTTGAAAATGTTATAGTATTTTTCCATGTCAGTTTGTATAAATCTGGATAGATTTAACTATGACAATATTCTGTTACTTTTCCAGATCTTGATATAACCAAATGATGAAGATACTTTTATCCTGATAATTTCAGAATGTTGATGATCTGTACAATAAACTTGGTGATCCTGGACGACTACAAGTGTTGTTATTCCTGCTTCTGGCTTTTAACCTTGTCATTGTGGCTTCAAACCATATTGTGGGTGTGTTCTTTGGATTTACCCCCGCCCATTATTGCAACGCGCCTGCGGATTGGATTGAAATCAGGCTGGCCAATGAAACGAGTAAGCATAGTTGTTAACTGTTGACTTACTTCTGAGAGAAAATAGCAAAAGAATTCAGAGAAATGGGATCTAAGTGTGGTCTACCCGTATTGAATGTACTGGGGTACTGCGGCAAGGACAAAACTTGTTTGAAGATTTGAAAAGGTATCTTTTTTTTCTGTTACAATCACCTCCTTGTAATTGCCACCTGAATAATCGCAGCTTCCGCTTAACCCCAACATTTTCAGCTCAAACAAAATGCTTTGTTTCCATATCAAATAAAAGTCATCGGGTAAAAGGCAATTCCTTTTGCTTACAACTTTTTTTATTATTCTGAGGAATTTTGATTGAGCGGATTTGACTTTATTTCACACTTTCTGATCTAGACTAGACCTTTATACTGACTGGATCTAGTTTACTTGGGAAAAAATAGGTTGTGCTGATTTTACCGCCTTTAATAAGCTTTAATATTAGGCATTTTATGTAATTCCAACCCCGTTTCCCATCTCCCCATCCCCTGATCTCACCCTACTCCAAAACAAAAACAAACAAAAATATTATTATGAACCCGAAGAAGGCAGGCTCGGATCGGGATATCAGCCAACTTAGCGGACTGATGAATGAAAAAAAAAATGAAAAATCTGTGAAAATACTAGCGTTGTCACCAATTCTTTATCATGAATCACTGTATGATCTGGCGTCATGGCGAAAGAAACTGATTCTGGAACATTGCTATATTTCAGCTAGTTACGGCGGCTTAAGCGTAGGCCACGCCACACAAATCTCACAGAATATGTCATCATTGGCGACGCTATCACCAGATGAAGTCGTCATGGACAAAGAACCTCTGATCCGAGAAGCATGCCAAGTGATCTATGCCCTGGATGGCATGAAAAATGTGACTAAATCTTGCAGCAAGGGACAGTGGGTGTATGACATGGCAGAGGATGAACAGACCACCGTTACTGATGTGAGAATGACTTGTGTGTATAGGGAGAGAATAAGTGGTACCAATGATTTTAAAGTAAGGTACCAGCCAACGATTATAAAGTAAAAAGACAGGATACTTAACCCTCTAGTGCCCAGCGTATCAGATCTGATACATTTCGTGGAACAAAGAAAAAGCAAACCAAGATCATCAGCCCACCATAATAGTGTGAAGTCGCATGAGCGGGCATTAGTCTGGATATGAGACTTATAAACCGCATTATTATTATTATTATTATTATTATCATCATCATTTTGATGCTTGTTCCAACATAGTGGATCCAGAAGTGATCCAAAAACTGGAGCTCGGACTTTTTGTGCCATTGTAAATAGGGCTGGGCACTAGAGGGTTAACCTAAAAAGTGACCACTACATCATCTAACACCCCCTAGCGAGAGATGTAAACAAGACTCTCACAGGCTACAGGGTATTATTCACAATGGCATGTAGACTCCTACTCACGGGCAAAAGTTCCGATCTGTCATTCATTTGGTCTCCAAAAGATGCAGAAAGATCAGCAATTAGTTTGTATTTTACTTGAGTTTGTTTTCATCTCAGTCTGTGTGCTTGGATGTAGATCTAGATCCAGCTCTACACTGCAGGCCTGTAATATGACTGTATCATGAGCAATTCTGTTTGACATCTGTGATGGAAAAGAATAAAGAAGGCTGTCTGTCTGTGTATGTGTGTGTCTGTCTGCCTGCATGCCTTCTTGCCTGTTTGTCTGTCTGTTTGTCTGTCTGTCTGTCTGTCTGCCTGCCTGCCTGCCTGCCTGCCTGCCTGCCTGCCTGTCTGTCTGTCTGTCTATCTGTCTGTCTGTCTGTCTGTCTGTCCCAGGCCTACATCTATGCCAGTTAATATGGAATAGAGAAGGAGAAAATGGAGCATTGTCAAACAACGTTTCATTAATGCTAAGGATGACAGAGCAGTCTTGGTAGTTGGTACTATTTTTATTTTGTGAGTTGCTTATGGTTGCACTCACTTTGCCATTCAGCTGTGTTGTCTTACTGTTTATGCATATTTCAGTGTTGGCCCAAAACCATTCCTACAACTTATCCCCCCTCCCATTTTCCCCTCCTTTTCCACCCCTCCCCCGCCCTGTCCCCCACCCTTTTCCGTTTCTTCGAATCACAAAAATTAAATATAGATCTATCAGATACTATCATTTAATCTATAAAAGTGAAATAAGATTAAAAATAGAATAATGTCGTAAGCTCAACACATGGACAGAGAGTAAACCAATATGCGCAAGTTAAACTAGGCCCTACACTTTCCTCCGCTAGGTGGCACCATAACTAGGGGAGTGACCCATCTTGTTACTTTATAGTCGTTGGTAAAGAGGCTGAGGAGAGAATAATTATTAGCGAAAATGCATTGATAAAGTGTAGAAAGTATTGCTGACATCGAGAGCAGTAACTATCAGTAACACGGTAGTGGTGATGGTGGTGCAGACGATGCTGTTACATATAGTTATAACAACGGTGAATGCAGTCCTGCAATGGCAATTGGAGATGTCACAGAAGTGATGATGACAGTGATAAATATCACTGTGGCTTAGGTGCACTAGAGGAAGGGGGAGGAAAGTGCACAGATTAATCCATACATTTTCTTTGTCCGCTTGATTGATCGAACAGAGAAACCTATACCTGAAAGTAGGCTGATGATTACTACAATTTCGAATGTTTAAAATAAAGACACTTTAAACTTCAGTATTAAGTAATCAAATGCATAATGAAAACCAGATTTTAAAAGACAATCTTGATGCAAATTCATACAGTAAGAAATGAGAAAAGTGCTAAAAATGTTTTTGTTTCTATATACACAATTTTGTCTCATATAGGACATAGGTGTACATATTTGTACTGGAAACAGATATGATGATGATGGTGGTGGTGGTGGTGGTGGAGATGGTAATGATCACTATGGGTTGGGTTATGCAGATGAAGAAGAAAGGCTATGGGAAAAAAAATCAGAGGAATGTTGTTGATTAAAGTGAATATGATGGTGCCGATGTTGAGCAGGAGGATGAATATGATGATAAGGTACCCTGCCCAAATAAGACCCATCTTTTATATTTAACAGGTTTTGAACAAAAAAATAGTTAAAGATTTTGAAACTTTTGTGCTTAGTTATGATACATTTATATTATACATGACAGTGTACTTGCTAACCTTCCTTATCTTATGAAACAACAGTTTGACCTGGTGTGTGACCATGCCTACCTGAGCAATCTGGCCAGCACACTGTATTATGTGGGAGTGATGTTAGGAGGTTTTGTGTGGGGCTACATCAGTGATGTCTTTGGGCGAAAACCAGTGGTCACAGCAACCTTGCTGCTATCTCTGACAACGGGTTTGGCTATATCATTTGCCACAAATTTTGCAGTGTTTGTTGTACTGCGAGTGCTGATGGGTGCTTTCAATCAAGTAAGTGGTCAATACAATACAATACAATACAATACAATACAATACAATACAATACAATACAACACAACACAACACAACACAACACAACACAACACAACACAACACAACACAACACAACACAACACAATACAATACAATACAGCACAGCACAGCAACAGCAACAGCAGAACACAACCAACACACAACAGAACAGCGCACTGCACTGCACTGCACTGCACTGCACCACACTTCACTACACTTCACTACACTACACTACACTACACTACACTACACTACACTACACTACACTACACTACACTAAACTGTTCCCTTCCGTTTCAGCAATACTTTCAGATCAACCGTTTTTGTTTAAACCGTTGTCTACCGTTGTACATGAAAGCTATGTTTTCCCTCTATGCCTTTCATTCTCATCTCATGACTAACATTCCACGTTCTCTATCTCTACCCTCTTTCTTCTTCGCCTCCCTCCATCCATTTCCCATCATCCTTTCAGCACCTCTTTCTTCCTTTCTCCTCCTGCCTCTGCAGCAGATTTCTACACACTATGTATCTGTGTTTTTCCAGGGTCTCCAGACTTCCACAATCATCTTAGCCATAGAGCTTTTCCCTGTCCACCACCGAAGTTTAGCAGGGGTGTCAGCCCAAATTTTCTGGGGTATTGGAGTTCTCTACCTGAGCGGAGCTGCCTGGCTTTCACATAGCTGGCATTATATCCAGTTAGCTCTTTTGGCTCCAAACATCCTTAGTGCTGTCAGTGTATGGTAAAAAAATCCCTGTTGTGAGTGGTCAAAAGCTTAAAAGCTTATAGCTGTAGATTTACAGCTGTGCTGATGCAGCACTTCTTTGGCAATTTCATCAGAATTATATTTTGTTTACGATTTATGCATGTTTAAGTTCAAAATCTCTGTTTAAGAGCAGAAGCAACAGCAGCAGCAGCAGCAGCAGCAGCAGCAGCAACAGCAGCAGCAACACTAGGAACAGTGGCATGAGCCATAGCTACAGTAGCAGAATATCAACAAAAAAAAGCACAATATTTACTACAAAACACAGCCATGTATTTGTGGTAGAGCCACCATTACCTCATACAAGAGCACAAATATCAAGGCTAAACCTATTTACCACCAATAGGGTCGCAGCAGCAGTACAGGCAATATTCTATTCCTATAAGTTCTTATTATGAAGAAAAACAAAATTACTAGATAATATAGCAGTCACTATAAATTTTCTTCTCCCCAGGTTCCAGCCAGAGTCTCTTCGCTGGCTACTAGCCAGAAGTAAGACCCACAAGGCAAGCCTAGTCATTAGGAAATTCACAACATTCAATCACTTGCCCAACCCAGTGGGCAATGAGCATTCACTGCTGGCTGAATACAAAGTTCATTATGTGAAGCATCACGCATCCTACTTTACTTTGATGAAGACACCTAGTCTGAGAAAACGGACCATTATAATGAGCTTTATATGGTGAGGCAAGTCTTCATGAGCGACTGCAGCATTCCTCTGGAACTTTCTGTTGTAAACTTGTTAGCTAGTATCAACTTATCTAATTAAAGCTTTTGAATATGTTCACTATTCAGGGCATTTGATGATAATGTGCCAATCACCTATCAAAACTGTCACATCATGATCGCTGTCATCAAAGATATTATTATAACCGCCACTGATATCATTTTGTACACAGAGGAAAATAGTTATTTAAAACATCAACCAGCGTATAAATTTGAGGAATTTGTTCTCCAAAATAAGATAATAAAAACAAATGAAAACTGATGAATTCAGAGAATTGTAGAGGCCATTGCTGCCTCATCATCTTCATCAAATCCTCAGCACCATTCCGGAATCTCATAGATCTTCTCCTTTTGCCCATCTATCCCTCATCATCACAGTACCATGGTACCTATAGTGTAGCATGCAGCACAATGACATATCTCTCACTTGTTTATTTCAGGTTCTCTGCCAACATTGGTTACTTTGGTATGACCTATGGTGGCTCTCAGCTTGCAGGAAACAGATACTTAAATTTCTTTCTAGGGGGATTAATGGAACTCATAGTGCTTATTATAGGAGCTTTTGTTATTGTGAGGTGAGATCATGGTAGCGATGGTGATGATAATTATTCTGTTTCCTGAAGAAGGACTGCTGAAGTTCGATAATTTGGAACGCATTATTAAAGTTTTCAGGTCTGAGAGATTCTCCTGCTTTGAAAATATGGATGATCATTATGGTGATGGTGATGATGGTGATGGTGATCACCATTGATGATCTTGAAGAAAATAATGATGCCAGTAATGATGACTTTTGAAGAGAATAAAGAACTCATTTAATGTATTCACTGCTAAAGCCGGCCATCTTTCTCAACTGTTTCAGTTTCACCGTTGCTTCTGTCCTACTTTTTCAAGAACATAGTAGATCACTTTGCTAGGCTCAAAGAGTATTAAACTCTACTATCTGTGACTTTTGATTTATTTCATCAACTATATCTCTAGCTCTTTAAAGTGTGATGATTTTCCCTCACTTTTCATCAACCATATCTCTAGCTCTTTAAAGTGTGATGATTTTCCCTCATTTTTCATCAACCATATCTCTAGCTCTCTAACGTATAGTCATTTTCCTTCAATTATTCTTAAAAGGGCTGAGACATCACTCATTTAATATATTGTTGCTTTCAGATTTGGCAGAAAAAAGCCTGTTATCACATTCTTCTTAGTTGGAGCCATCTTTTGTTTTCTTGCTGGAGTCATACCCAGATCTCCAGGTATGTGGAGTCGCATGTCAATCTTTTTTGGTTCCAATCTTTTTGACCCGTGGCCGGTTATGAACTGACTTATGTATTTACTTAGCGGAAAACATTATGTATGAATCACCTTTAGTGATGAGAATATAATTAGCAGTGTCTGCACAATATGTGTTGTTAATATCACAGAATAAGAAATCTGTATGTGATATGCTAAGATTTCTTTGGCTAATACATGAACTGCGTGCCTTCATTTAGCATTTTTGAGGTGTTCAGGCTTCTAATTGAATTGAACAAATTCTTCTATGACAAAAAATGTGTCTAGGCAAGTTTGTGAGCACTATGATGCCAATAAATGTTACTGACCAAAAGAGATTTAAACCAGAGCATTATAAAAAATATGCATTTTTTGCATGAGTTTCGAGATTTTGAAGTTTTATTTATAACCATGTAGGATTTCTTCACTGAAATAATAGATCCAGAGACTAGCTCACATAATGTCCAGTCATTTATCAAATTATAGTATGAAGCCCTCGAACAATCCTGTGATCATCATAAAAGAATGACTTACTGCATTAACAAGTTTGGACTTCACTAAAGTATTGTACTATGAACATTTCTATTTAACAGCTGAGGATCAAGGCACTGCCAAAGGGATTATCATTATTGTGTTTGCCATAGTTGGCAGGTCGGCTATGTCTGGTCTTTTTGTAGTTATGGACATCTATGCTTCAGAGCTCTTCCCTACTGTGGTTCGGTAAGTAATACGGTCACTTATGACTGTCATCTCGGAATGTTAGTATTGTTAGTTTTATTGATGTGGAAACCAGACAAGAGCTGGAAATCTAGCCCAATGGAGCACGACTGCAAAATAAATTTTATGATATCAGCAATATTCTCCAGCACTTGGTCCTGTATGCCACCCAAGACTGGACTAAATTTCTAGCAAAGTCAACTATGGAATGCTGAAGAAAAAGAATTGATGTGGAAGATAGTAATACCTTGGTTTTGTCCTGGTATGCGATAAGAAGAAGCCTTTCACTTTCCTCTCACATCTTAGTTATACGAGGAGATAATATATGTGTGGAAATACAAAGTTTTATGAAACAATTTCTGGATAGTATAATACAGCAAGTGTGAAAAATCAAGTTGAACAATACCAGCTAGGAATCACCTACTGCTACACATTTTTATTTTGACAGGAATCAAGCCTGGGCCCCTCCAGCAATAAATCAACTATACTCATCGTTACACTGCAGGAGCCATGGTCTAATAACAATTTAATTATTTCAAAGCATCAACTACAAATTTTCCATGATCTCCTCATGTGAACCTAATGCTCAACTTTATCTGTTTGCAGCATGAAGACTGGAATTAGGCTGATGGCAGTTGATACACTTAATGACACTCTTTACTTATAATAGATTAGATGTCACTGTTTTTTGGTGGTTATAATGATTTGGTGGAGGCAGTGGCAGCTCGTGAATCCCAAAATTACCCATGCAAGCCCCATCCCCCACCGCTATATCTTCAAATAACGACATAAGCCTAAACCTAGATGTGAGCAGTCGGAAAGTGTTTTAGGGTCACGGGTGAACACTAGGCTCGCACGTGGAAGTCAGGGAACATATTCAGGCAGCAGGTATTTAAGAATTAAATTGCTGTGAAGTTAGCGTCCTTGTGATTAGTGATAGCACATTCAGACTGCAAGCTGCGAGACCCTGGGTTCGATTCCCGGTAGGAGCATGAAATTTTCGTATGTAGGTTTTTTCGGCCCTCGTCAAAATTGATCTTTCACAGTAATTTGGTAAAATCCCTGGTAACACACTTCTCACTTCCCAACACACTTTCCCCACACTGGTAACAACTAGAGAATTAAATTACCAGACTGGGCTCACATTCCTCTCCCTTAACAATAACATGCACTGCTCTTGCTCTTGTTCTAAATAGCTGTAACGTAGATACATGGCTGTATTAAGAGGATAATGCAAACATGAAAGATAAATGAAAAATATTGAACCAAAGGATCTCTACATTTTGCTCTGAGGGTCTCTATGTTTGGAAATTAGGTATTTTCAGTTCCATCACGTGACTTAGGAAATCTTGCTCACACGTTGGTTTGTTTACATGCTCTGCTTATGTATGATTACTCGTCATTTATCAAAATAGCCTAGCAATCCCTAGATCACATGGTGTAACTGACCCGTCTGAAAATACCTCATTGTGTAAGGAGTGGTGGCTGGTGGTTCAAGTAAGGTGGAGGGTAACTCGGTGGGTGCCCATCAAAGTTAGGCAGTCCAGTTCGGTGGTGGTCGCCAGGGCCCCGACAAGAAACTCTACTCTTTGACACCCAATTTGTTTAAGGGCCCTGGTGGTCGTTTTGCAGGGTAGTGGGCGATGACACTACTAGCAACGTGGGTAAGTATGAAGGTATATAAGGAGACGAGTTACGAGAACAACAACGGTGATGCTGATGATAGGAATGAAGCTCTTGGATTGACGATCACGAGATTTATTGAACATCAATAGGTATTTATGGTAATAATTGGTATCCAGTACAAGAAAATGACTGAAGACTTGAAACTGTTCTGACTGGCGAGGTGATTCTAGGAGAAACAATGAAACGATCCTACATCTCTGAGGATTGGCGCGTGTCTCCCCCCAGTCCAAGGGCTGGCCAGGCTCAAAGACCAAATACTGGCACCCAACCAACCAGTCATAACTCGTTATGGTACACTCGCCAACCAGATCCCTGTTTACCCCAAACAATGCCCAACAATACATTTCAATTTTACTGACCAGTCAGTAGATCAGCATGGAAACTATGTCAGATAGCCACAGAATGAAAGGACGCCAGACTTTCTGACGCCGATGAGCCACGAGACTGGGCATGAGTGACGAAGTTTGCAAGTTACCTTAACAGTCAATACAAAGCATAGAAAACACATGGGGTGGGGGGAGGGGGATGATGGGAGCAACTCCTTAGAAAAGTGGAGTCATAGTACTGTATACATTTATATGATAAAATAACTCGTTAGTACCCCTTCCTTACCGGGATAGGGCTCTCATGTATTTCTAGAGATAAGTGGATGGGGGTAACCATGTGCGTAACAGTGACAGTTAAACTCTATGAGCAGCCTAGCCCGCTCGCAATTGTTTATATTTTCTTTATATTATTTTGAGCCAAAGTTTTACTTGTAGGTAATTGTGATGTTAAGGTGTTGGTAGAGACACTGCAGTGCTCTGTTTTGAATGTTTGTCCTTATCCATGCACGTTGCTATAGTGATATTATTAAGTCCGCTGCTTTATTTGTGTTTGATGTGCTGTAAATCATATATTCTTCCACTTTTTTTTTTACCTTTTTCAGTAACATGGGTATTGGTGTATGTACCTTTCTGGCTAGGTTGGGAGCAATGCTGGCACCTCAAGTATATGTTCTGGTGAGTAAAGTGAAATACTGGGTTTGGAATGGTCTGGAATAGGCTGTGATGGGAGAAGGAATGAATTCAGTGAACATTAAAGGAAGAATGTTTTCCT
Source organism: Ellobium chinense (assembly GCA_033807755.1). Classification (NCBI taxonomy): domain Eukaryota; kingdom Metazoa; phylum Mollusca; class Gastropoda; order Ellobiida; family Ellobiidae; genus Ellobium; species Ellobium chinense. Next base: position 102,725 of record JAWQUT010000177.1, read on the forward strand.
CATTGCTATGAACAATGGCAGTCATCCTGTCATCCATCTCACCAACTTCTACCCTCACGACAAGATCCATAAACAACAATAAGAGAGACAGAAGCACAACAATTGACATTAACTACAGTTATAAAGAGTGGAAAAGTCATCAAAATCTCAATGGTGAAGACGTGGACGAAAGAAATCTGTCAAGTGAGAGTAAAGAAGATATACAATCCAGCCTGAAAATGGATATCAAATGTGAGGTGGACTTACTTGATGAGCATTGTGCAAATGTTATTCAGAACTCAGGCTGATAGTAATAATTTCATAACTCTTGTTTCTTACAGAGCAGTCTAACATTTTCGCAGTTGCCGCCCTTGCTGTTTGCTGCCTTGGCTGTGACAGGTATTGAAAGTCTCCCTCTCTCTGTCTTTGGTGTGAAGATAATATGGTATAAAAGGAACATGAACAAAAATGGCACTGTAATCAATTGAGGATGGTATATAGTTATAAAATACAAATACCAAACACCCCAACGTCATGAGTCATCCTTATTATATCCTCTGTTACATTTTGTCCTCCATCAAGATGATACTGTGTGACAAACTTCAAGTGTGTGAGAGTTGTGAGTCATGTTTCTTACATCCTGAATCAATGTTCTCTCCTCCACCAAGATAGTTTTTTTAAAATATAGTGTGGTGTGATGCTGAACTGTAGCATGAGCCTTATTTGACATCTGCTTGGTTTTTTTTTCTTCTTTGGGTCCTTTTTTTCTTTTTAAGTCCTATAAAATGAATACTAATATTGTACAAATTCTACAGGGATTTTGGACTTTTTTCCCAGTAAAATTAAAGTACAGACATGGCTCCTCTCAGCTTGGTTTCCAGAATTTATTTGGCTGGGTTTGATCGCAATGTATTAAGATACACACATCTAATGCATCTTATTATCACATTTATAAGGCTCAAATTCAAACTGAAACTTTTAAAAAGGATGCCTTATCTAGATCACAGGTCTTTTTACTTATTTCTACACCCTGACATTGGCTGACAGGATGCTAGAACAGAGGAATGTCATATATTAGTAAATTAATAAAGTTGTATACAGTGAGTGATCTGGCTTATTAATAGATACCTCAAACCTAAAAGGGTCATGATCTTTATCCATGAATACTGACTGGTATTCTCACAGGTGCTATCCTGACCTGCCTTCTACCCGAGACCAGTGGTCAGCATTTGCCTGACACTGTTCAAGATGTAGAAACTAACTTTGGCTGGACAGATGGACACGTTGAAGAGACAAGCATGGAAATACCTATTGAGAACACCTGAGCACATGATAATCATTATTAAAACTGAGAAGTTTGACGTTCCTATTATAATTGCATTAAATGGTGATAATGATGTTGTTGGTGTTGACAAAAAGTAAACAATAATGGAGGAGGAATAGCTGTTGTGACTGTGATAATGATTGTGATCATCAGATTGCAAAGAATAACCAGGGATGGAAAAAAAAAGAGTGAAGTATTTAATACTTTTTGTATTTAAGAGAAGGCTTTTTTACTTTGCTTGCTGATAACTTCTGAACTTGTGCTACTTCTTATAAGTCTCATTCCATAGATTAGAATGTTCTGCTGTTTTTACAAGAAATGCTATGCCTCAACAACAATGATTTAGCCAGTAATTTTAAGTCACTGTAGAGGCAGGAAAGAGCTGACAACAGATAATGATAGTAATCTGTTATTAAGTTCTACATTTACAACAAAGAGGTGATGCCATCTCCCCACTATGTAATTATATCAATGAACAGTGTTCCATTAGTGCTAGTCCATTAGATTCTATGGTTGGATGAGAGGGGAAGTGTACACAGCTCAATCAATGTTCCACAGGTATTTTGTCAGGGGCTGTAAAGAGGGAGGTGGGGCCTGATCCGCCCTAAAATCTGCATCTGTGCTATCTTTGAAATGTTACAGAAAAGCAAATTTAGGACACTAGTGGCACAACTTGAGATAACTTATTAATAAACTTTGAAATTCAATATAACAGCTTTTTATGCTGCTGGCAGCAAATACATGACCTTGTCACTTGAAGATTATTCCTGAAATCTAGGGGCTGTTAATCTTTCGTGTGACACACCATTTATATCACTGTTTCCTTTGGAAAGACACTTCTTTCTCAGTCATTATTAGGATTCCAGAATCAAATAAATGTAAATGAGTAACTACTTATGGAGTTAAGGAAACAAGAGCTTTGAATTGTAGCAATTAGCAATGACATAATTCTGCATCCAGTATAACCCTGATTATATAGGCTATATAAAAGGCACTACTTTTTATTTTTTTGTATTCTTTTGCCATGTTGCTATTTTAGAAGTAGGTGATCCTATCCATCCAAAATATGTTTATTCCGAACTGATTTGTCTAGTTCTTTTGATTTCAATTCAACTGATTTCCATTCTTGTATTTGTCACATATCCCTTTGAGCTTTCATCTGTCATGGTTTTTTAATATTCTATTTGTTTAGAGGTGGTATGTGAGATATTGTAGATTCATTTCTCTAGTAATGGACAGTGATATAAAGAGACCAATGACAGGACAGAAGGAAGGAATAAATGATGTGGCGAAAGCAAGAAACTATCAAAAGCATGTGCCTTAAGCAGACTGATTGAATAACGAATTACTGTTTTTTTCACCCACCAATAAACTCATCATGTTTTCCAACACCACATAAACGAAGTGTTCTCATTTTCAAGAATGTTGTCATCTGTCTCATTAGGGCTAAAGCTAGTCATCTGTGTGCACATATTATATTAATATATACATATATTTTATATATATATATGTTAATATCTGAAATGAAATATGCTTTCCACATACACATGAATGAGCAGCCACGTAAATAAATATCTTTCATCGATTTATAATCACTGAAGCAGCTGTGCTGATAACTGTCTTTGCAGTGAAAGATGAGACTACACAAAATGTCCCTTTGCCCGTGACAGTATTTTGAAATTAGGAAATCTACAATATGACAGCCTGCTAATCCACAGTTTGTCACAATCTTCAATTTGAGCACCAAAGTTATGTCATAATTGTACAAGCATGTAACTCTCCTGCCACACTGGTATTTGGAACACTAGATGTGAGCGGTCGGGAAGTGTGTAAAGGACAGGGATAAACACTAGTCTCACATGTAAAATTTAGGGATCATATTCAGGCAGTAGATAATTAAGAATTAAATTGCTGTGAAGTTGGCGTTCCTGTGGTGCAGTGGTAGCACTTTGAGACTTGCAAACTGAGAGATCCTGAGTTCAATTCCCAGTAGGTGCACAAAATTTTTTAATGTAGATTTTTTCCGGCTTATCTTCTCATTATTGGTTCTTCGCAGTAATTTGATAAAATCCCTGGTGACACACTTCCCTAGACAATTATATAACACCAGCTTCTAAAAATTATCAGACTGGACTCACATTTCTCCCCCTTGATAAAGGATGAATACTGTATGCCTTGCTACCCACTTGCACAGAGATACAAAATCTTCACTTAAAAGCTGCATCCAAATGTTAAACAGCTCTATGAAGATGACTGACTGAAGTATTTATAATTTATTTAATTTGAACATCATAGCTTAGTGTATAATAGGTGGCAGGGTGAAAGTTAGAAGTTATATGAAAAGAAATAAGAAAAAGAAATACATGCTTGATGAAAGACAGGATCTCTGAATATTCACTCCTCTCTGGTAGGATACATCAATGCCCCTTCTCCCCATCACCAGTTGTTATAAATTTATTTCATAGAATTTCCTTTGGTGACATATTTTTTTTTTCTTCTTGGAAGCTGTGTCATGCAAAGAATAATCCTGTCAGAGCTTTCATCTCATCAGACTACGCAGAAAGGACGGGTGTGAAAGAATATTGTCCAGCCACATTGAGAGTCACGTTATCAAACAACACTTTTTGGCATCTTGGAACAGAGACATACGTACAAAATCTCTGTGTAGTTGTGGTTTATTATATAATTTATTTATGTGATTTTATTAAAACAAATGACAAAGGAGACATAAAAAATCACAGATGCTAAGAATTATCATCACAAAGCATTTTGCACCATAGATAATTCGGAATTTTAAAACTGTATGTACAGCATGCAAGCTGGTATTTAATACAGTTCAGGTAAAATTTAAATCACTCAGCTAGAGTTGAAATTACAGCAAATTACAACAATGTTAATAAAAACAACATCATTCATATAAAGATATTTTAGAATAACTGTGAGAAGGTAAAATTTGCAACATGATACAAAATGATATTGTATGAATACTGAAGTTAGGGAATCTATAGGAATTATAGGATCAAGACAGTTCAAATGATTTATAGATGAGAAATGAATAAACAGAATAAAACCAATACAGTAATGTATACACAAAGCTGTCCATACAGACTATGCAAGCTCACATAAACAAACTAACTGCTACCATTTTATAGCATATTTTCAGGACATGTTTACGCATTTTTTATTGAAAAACAAAAGTAACAAAATGCGGATTCACTGTGTTGAAAGAATGACTACTTCATGTAAAAACATATTTAATATGAGAGGACACTTCACATTCTTTAAATTTACGAAACTTGTAAATCAATTTTAATCACTTTGCATTAATGGTAAATTTCATTTGACTCTACCAAAATTATTTCTGTTATAGATAAGGATAAGGAAAAGTATTAATAAGGCATTTAATAAAACATGCAATGCAATGTACTGACATGTCTTGATTACTGTAATGCTGGGTTCACTGATGATGATGACTATAAAGACAATAATGATGATGTTTGATGATAATAATGATGACGACAATGATAATGGTGATAATGATATAGCAGTTCCTAAATTTAAAATTCTCATATGATGATAATAGCATAATCATCATCTGATAATTATGATGGCAATGAATCGATAACAATTTTATCACAAATGTTATCAGAAAGATTGGAAAGGCACAATTTTCTGCTCTCAAGGATGATATCTGGGATAACACATGCCAAGATGAGCAATAATCTACATATTTACCACTAAACATATAAATTGCATGCCTAAGGCCATGAAATTCCATTGTTGCCAATATTACAATTCTTTCTGAGGCTCAGGTGAGATAATGGTCTTTAGGTGTCATAAGGAACTAAATTATGAAAAGCAAAAATGAAGTGGAGGAAAAATGATGGTCATATTATAGTTGTATCATTCAAGTGCATAAAGACAATATGTTTTAACATATTGAATTCATAACACTGAAGCAAAACATTTCAGTACCCTAAAGAAAGTAAGTACTAGAATTAAAAATTTTGGCAAATGAGGACTATCACTCACTTTTGCATGTGGCACCACTTTTGCATAAAAATGCATAATAAACTCATCTTAGCCAAGCAGCCCTACAGAAATTTCCCTCTGGTTTGTAGCAGTTTCCAATGACAAGGACTCAAAATTCATGTTAAATACATCGAAGTATAAACTTCTGAAAATTTACTTAAATCTCATTTTTAAAACAAGTCTTAAGATCAATGTTTTGAAAGTATTCCTGACATAACATAAAAAAACTGCACCGACAGGCAACAATACATCTACTTTTATGCCATGAGGATAGAACTGTTGGAAAAAGCAATTTCTTTTAAAGACTACAGTGCATTTACTCTGACCTTCCTCTCTTTTGACAGCAATAATTTCAAAATTACCACACGGAATCGCCTGGAAATTTGAATCTGGCTTTCAGATGATACTGACCTAATGAACATATTGTTTAAAAAATTCTGGGATCATTTATATTGAAAATCTTTTATATCTTATATTTCAAAAGATACTATGGAAGTGGAAAAATATTAAGGTGGAACAGTTGGGTGAAATATTTGATTCACTTAGTATTTTTTTTTCTTGCCTGCTGTCAACAAAGTGTGATTAGCGACCATGTCTAGTTGTGAATAGTACTGATAATGTCTACACTTTGCATAAAAATTAAGGGGGTAGCCTCAAACTATTTTATTACAAAAAAAGGGCTCCTTTCCCTTCATAAATCCATTCTTCTCATCTGACTCCGGAGTGACAAGCCCTGATAAGTAAGACAGAAAGGTTTATTTATTACAAAGTCGCATCGCACATTTTTGTTTCAACATATTTTTGTCGAAATTGCGCTAGAACAGGTCTTTCTGAAGATGTACCAATATGATCTTAAGGATTTGTAAGGTCAGTAACATACTAAGGTCACATACAAAAATCATGAAAAATAAAAAGAAGACCAGGCTGCATTCATCACTTAAAAGAGGGCAGATGAAAGTAAACAGACTATACTAGTAATTGCACCTGTAACATACTAATAACTTCTTCAGTATTTGACATATGGTCCCATTTGTCAACTTTGGCAGATGAAGGTATCAGGAATGCTCTTTCTGGTCAATTTACTGGTTTTTTAGCAGCACATTCTAAGTCTTTTTGCAAAGAATAGTCAATAATTATTAAAGTAATTCATCCAGTACTGCCTTTCTACTGCAGACAAATAATAACATGACATGTCACAAAATTTATCCAAGTATTTTAAACAAACTAGCCTTCTACAAAAACATAAGATTTCTTGTCTTTATATTTTGTTTAAATTTGTCAATTCTCAATTCTGCTACTTAACATTATCACAATGCATCCTGATGCCACTGTCTATTTAAAGACAAGGAGATGAACTTCTGTAATGGCTGCACACAGAGGGCAAGAGGAAGTACTTTTTCATTCCAAAAAGTCTGACAGCTTTTCAACAAAAATGAGTGGCTTTCTAAACAAAGAGCTTATGGGAAAATAAATTACAGTATAAATCTATGAAGTTATTGAAACGTGAATTAGACCTGTTCTTTTGCTGGAAATGAAAATGTGTTTGAGTTTTTGTCTTTTAGATAAGAGTTGCCAATGTATTCATCTAGAATGTTTACATTTCATTTATCCTAATGTCTTTCTCTCTTTTTCTCTTTTTAATATTCAGTTCCCTTCTCCTCTTCTTCTCTTTCCTTTTCTGTTCATTTCCTTTTATTTTTCTGCCTCCTTCTCTTCTGCTTTTCTAGTTCTCTTCTTCCTTTACTCAGACTAGTTTTCGTTCTCCTATATTCCCATGTTTCTCTATGCTTTTTCAACCTCTAATTTTAGACTTCGTTTCTGCAGCATCCTATCATTAACTGAAACATGTCCAAAAAGGTTAAACAGTCCTTTGCTTTTCCGCCTTTACCAAATTCCAGACACAAACAAGGAATAGTACATTCCTAAGATTGCAACTGTGAATCCTTTCATCCGAAATCACACTCATTCTCAGCACTGAATACTTCTCACGTATTGTAATTTAAAAAGTAGGTGTTTGTACAATGCAAAGTATTGTTATATCTAAGGTCCTTCATCAAAGTCATAATTTCTCTTGCCTTTCAGAAGGATTTCTACCAAGATATGTTCTCACCCCTTCAAGTCGTCTTTGCTGACTCACAAAACTCATTCTATCCTGGTATTCTCTCTCATTCACTTTCTCCTTCCATCCCTCCATTTCCTCCTTTAACATGAAGGTTCCCTTATCAGGTAAATTATCTCATAATTGGTACCCCCTTGGTGATGCCAGCACCTGTTTCTTCCACAAAGATTCAGATGAATGGATAAAAAATATTTAAAACTGTTAAGGTAAGATTTTGCATGTAGATAATGTTACACTTCTGGGAGGAATTGCTGAAGATTTGATGCTGTATAGCAAGGTGAGATCACAGTAAATTACAATGATCTTTCCCAGATCTGTCGGAAGACAATACTTGTGACTGCCATGGTCACATCAGCCTCTTGTTGAGCATAATGTGTTGCAGGCTTATCATGATGTTTAAAAAAAAGGAATGTTTTTTATTTCAAACATCTTTGAAAGCTTGCAATTAGATAGTAGGTGTAATACTTCTAGCTGGTCGATCACACTGTTGACTTCCATTTTGTTCAGCTTACACTTTCTCCCTTTTTATGCCTCTTCCGTGCATCTCCCCTAAAACTCCACCCACCAGGAGTAGCACCACCCTTAATGTTTACAATGCCCTGGCTGTGTTTCTTTGTCTCATTCTCTATACTTCTTATGCTTGAGCTTGTCTGGTTCAGTTCACTGGATCCATCCATCATGGTTGAGAGGCTGTGGTCTTGACTATAATTGCTTAAATTCAACCCACTGGCCTCACTTTTCATATCTAGGCCACATTGATTAGCACTCCCTTCCAAGTACCCCAGCATCTTAATAGTCTTGAACTGGTCAGGAATTTCCATCATTGCATGTAAGGCAAAACTGGCATCAGGATTTTTCCTGAAATGATGAAAAAAAAAATGACTGTCATGGCATGTTTTGTCTGGACAGTATCATTATGTTTCTTGGCTGAAATAAAGAAGATGGTGAAAGAGGACATCCTTGCTTAATGCTTTTATCACCCAACACTGCCAGGTTTAATTATGGCTATATAACTATGCCAAATCCAAATAAACATTACTTTTGCCATCAGTACTGCTACAGAGTCTGCTAAAGAGTAGAGGAATACGGCTTGCAGCTGCATACCATTCCTTCTATCACACCATGTCATCCTCATGAACGCCAACACCAACCATTCTCTTTACCTGCTCCTACTAGTAGCAGCATGAAAGTTGACAAACTGGAAATTGTCAAAGCATCTCTCAGGTAGACAGTTGTCAAACTGCTCCATGGTTGTCCAGGGTCCATCTCCAACCCCCACCATGATGATACTGAGAGGGTACAAGGAAGCATCCACTATAGCCTGGATAGTACTGGCCTGCTCAATCACCTGGCCATCAGCAATCACAATCAAAATGTGATAGCTGAGTAAAAATAAAGAAAAACATGAGTGAAAAGACACATGGCAGCATGAGTAAAGTTTGCCGTGGATGGGGTTGAATGGTAAAATTCAACAACAATAAATTCTAAGGAGATTGGAGAGAATGAACATGTGTTGCCTGCAACAGAAAGTTAAAAATCTTTGAGATTTTAGGCTTGGGGCTAGAGAATCAGAAAGGGTAATCAATTGGTTATTTTGTAACTTTGACCTTCTGTGGCTTGAAAAGATATATTTAATTGTCCCTTCCCTCTTTCTCTCTTAGCTCAATGTCATACTGTCTCATACATGTCTGTCTTTCTTCTTTCCCTGCCTTCCACCTTCTCTCCTTCCTTTGTTCAGTCATTCATTTATCTTAAATTAGATAACGTACAGCTTCCAGGAGAGGTTTGCTCAAGCACAGTAAGACCTCGATATCAACCAGAGTTGGCCAAGTTTACTAAAAAAATCAATTCAGATCAAGATAAACTGACTAAGGCAAAAAATGCCCTTAGATCAAGTTTAGCTCAGTTCCGGGAAAATTGTGCATTTTTCAGATCGGCTCAGTTCACCTTGAATTTCATTAAGATCAGATCAAGCTCAGTTCAGTTCAGTTCATCAGAATAGAAAATTACTCCATGAGGATAAGCACTAAGTAGCAGGCGATAGCCTGCAAATCTACAGTGCAAATTCATAATTATAACAAAGCCAAAATCAGCTAAAACAAACTGAAACAAGCACGTTTAATACGCATATAATAACTTACAGCTAGTACTTGCAGATTTAAGGTAAAGTTGAGATGCAATCAGTACATTGTTCCAACATAACAAGTAATAGCCTTCACTCTGTGTTAGAAATGCCTTTACCTTGTATCATTTTCTTTCTTTCTTTCTTTCTTTCTTTCTTTCTTTCTTTCTTTCTTTCTTTCTTTCTGTCCGTCCTCACCCCCCCTACACACACATATTCATATGCACATACACATATTCACACACACCAATGCACGCCAATCCTACTAACAACTAACTCACGAATGAACAAGCTTAGGTGAAAATATCAATTGAAACAACAAAAATAAATGAATAGGTTTTCTTTTCAAAGTCGAAACAGGTCAAACATTCCATGCAGCTGTAATCTTCACACTCCAGGTTCTTGTTCTCTCTCTCTATGAAAGGAGAGTTCAGCTCCTCTTTGTATATTACTAATCTTGCAAATCTGGGATCTCAGAGTTAAGACTATTGAACAGGGCAAATCAGAGTAGGATTATGATTCATTCAATATAGCCATTTACATTTACATGTAATTTCAGTTGGTAGGCGATCTGGACGATGCTGTATTCATGTTTCGTCCGTTTTGTCTTCTGCTGTTTTCAGTATGGTAAAAAGGAATTCAGTGCAGCCTTTTACATCTGTATGAGGAGACATGCTTTCTCAAGAAAAAGACTATATTCCTGAATTTTTTTAGCTAGAGCATGTATTTGAAAAGAGGACGTCGACAATAATTCTGAATAAATTGAAAACTCTTTCAGTCGGAGAGCAAGTCAGTAGAGCTCCTCAGTGAAAGCTACATCTGCCTAGACAGTTTTTCGACCTTTTGGCTGGGTCACACTTGAGTCATTCTGACATCAGAATCATCAGAGAAGATCTATTTTGCGTGCATGTTACGGTGCAAATGGAGTCAAGTTTAGATGGAGAGGCTAGAAATCTCCAACCTTTCTGAGGATGCTATTCTGAAGTCAAAAACTACCTTCTTAGTTAAACTGAGTTGGGTTTTTAAACAAATTCAGATTTTGATAAGAAGAACTAAGAAGAATCATTTTGATTAGGCTCTAATAAAAATTGTACATATTTATTACATCTTCGTTGATCGCATTACCAGGAGCTTAGAGTCCATTATTATAATCTATGAATCTGAGTTTACCAATATATTATCGCATATGTATCTAATACAATTTGCTACTCCTTAATATTTTATACTGCTGTATATCAAGCATTGGCAATATGACTTTATCAACGTTAACTGATCTAATAATCTGAAATCCAACACACAGTCTCACAGATTCAGCACGCCTGCAGGTATAATGTATTCATCCAAAGACAGTGTCTTGAAAAAATGTTTATTTTTTTAAAAAGTGGCCAATAATCTAAGAAAAGAATATTGTCTAATAGTTTACCGTCTATGCCACAGTGCCGTTTTTTCCTTTCTCTCTTTCTTTTGACGCAACACCCTTTCCGTGGAAGCTTTCCGGAGTTTTTTCTTGCATGTTTTTTTTGTTGGGAATGAAAGGCAGTTGTCTAGATGGTACTACAAACATTTGGACATTACAGAGCTCATGATGTATAGCAAAACAAAATTTAATGTGTTTAATTCTAAGACCCCTAACCTTTTCATGTTTCTTTCAGATACAGCAAGAGGAAGATTTTAAAACCTCTGTCTTGTTTTTGTTTAAAGGAAAGTGTTTCATGCCTCAGCACCAAACTAAATAGAAGAAGACCTGCCCATTCGGATCGTATTCCCCCCGCAAAGAAAAAAAACAACCCATCGATATTCGGTTGTCATTTTCAAAATTAATGTGAAGGTGTGAACCCAGCTGAATGCAGTTAGAAAATTACAGTTCAGATCAAGTCCAGATCAAACAGCCAAAATAAGTAAAACTCAGATCAAGATCAGTTCATCTAAAATAGCTATTTAGCTCAGATCAAAATCACGTTAACTGATCTAAGTTCACGATCTGAGTTCATAAGATCTGCCCAGCCCTGATATCAACTACCGGTATGCTACGCGTTCCTCCTTATTAAGTATACACTCATAATGCATCGAATTTTCCCTTCTTTACCCTTTAAAATAAACCTTGATCCCAAGTTACAAAGTATACTTATAAAGTATAACCTCACTATGAACTATGGACTTGAATGGTCCCACTAAGCAAAAAGCATCTTCTTCAATAAATCGACCCTGTCACAACAGACTGGAGACAGTACGTGATCATAAAACATGCAGCATGTGCCAACCGGTTGCCCTGCGGAGTAGCGACTCATGCCAATCAGGGCCAATATCGCACTTAACTTGACGGGATTGGTGGAGAGAACCACGACACTGGACGGCGGATTCGCTTATGACTGGTGACACAATGGGGTGATGACATCTCTGTAATGAGTGCAGGCCAGGTGCGTTTGCAACCTGCCTACCGTATCCTCTTAATAAGTAAGTTGTTTTTGTAAAACAAAGAGATAAAGCCTGACACCGACGTATTCTGGCTTGCACGTGACCGTTACATTAACTTTCTTCAATCCTTACATATGATTGATTAAAAATTTAAAACATTTTGTGATCTGGTGTCTGTGTTCAAACTCCACAGCCATCCTACTCATTCCTGTCCCACCTCCCCGACTAAACGCAGATAAGGTAGCCCCTCTCATCCCCCTCCCTTACACCGTCATGACACAACCTGTGTCCCCCCCNTTTATCCCTTCCCCCTGCCCCCTCCTCCTGCCTGATCCTCGTATCCTACGTTTGTACCCTTCACCCCTTCCCTCACGCGTACACAAAAGTAACAAAAACGTAACGAGTAATTCTGTAATTGTAACACAAAAATTCGGTAACGAGTACTTTTTCGTTACTTTAGATGAAGCTTATAACGAGTAAGTAATTGTTACTCGAAAACTGTAACGAGTACTCGTAGTGGCGTTACATTTTACTAGTTACAACAACCTTGAGCATTGCCATGGTTGTTAGCACTCTCTACATATCATGACAGTTTGATACCACGATTTCTTCTGCTACTGTATATAAGACAAAGGAAATAAACTAATCCTAACTCTTCAATGACCACCAACCGTTTTAGTTTCTGCACGATCTCCACAGCCTTGTTGATGATGGGTGCAAAGTTGGTTGGACCGCCCAGTGTGATCTTGTTGGCTATCTCTCCATACCTCTCTAACACCTCACTAAAACCCTTGCAAGGGACATCATCACCCCCATCATTCTCCTTGAAAGAGAAGACAGAAAGCCCAGTGGTCACACTATCACCAAATCCATAAGCAGGAATCAAATTGTCCTCGTCAAATGGTTCCAAGGTTCGCCCTATGATGGAGATGACCTGCGGAGTAAAAAATTACAAAGTTACATTACACACTATGAGTGATAGGCACACAAGGGATGGGACTGCTACAGTAATGACTGTGGTCATCACAGACATCACCATGCATCTCCCCTAAAGCTTCACCCACCAGTTATGTAGACTATTCTATAAATCCATTAGACAGTCTAAGGCCAACACATGACCATCATAAATGCATTTTCATGAGTCTAAATTCCATGTAATATGTTTTGCATTGTATAAAAAGATGTAATGGTCAGAACAGCTTTTAAGACATATCAGCATTAATGCAGTAACTTATTACTTCTCATACTGCAATTGCATCTTTTCATTCCTTTGTATCAAAGTACAAAGTAGTTAAAGAAACTTTTCATTTATAATGACCGTATTACAACTATTTTACCTAACTTCGAGTAGCAAGCATATTGACAAAATAATCTTTCAACACCAAAGCAGAATTTGAGATCAGGAAGTCCTGTTTTCTCTCAGCTGATAACACAGACTGCAGTGACAGTGAGCTAGTGAAATACATGGTAGCTGAACATCTTCTGCATATGACATTTATTTCTCTTTTATATAAATTCATTCATTTCTCTGCTAATAAAATACATAAATAATCAGCAGTCTATTCTTGATTTTAGTAACTATTTTCTTCTACCATACATATCTGAGTCCAGCCTAGTATTGGTTTACAGGCAGATGGATTTCACAAAACAGTCTGAACCCAAAAGAAACTTTCTAAAATTCACTAAAAACATCGTAAGTATCATTAAAATCACTAATTAAATGGTTAACACCCTGTGACTTTGTGGAAATCTATAAAGGCTTATTTTCTGTTGTTTTTAATTTATCTAATCATCACTGCTCTCTCAGCCCTACCATCATCACTTTCTACATACCTTCTGATATGGATTTAATAATTTGCCATGCGCCACTTTATGAAGGTTATTCCCAGCAAAGGTTTTTCTTCCTTGCCATTCATTGCTGGCACTGAAGTCCACGCCCACTATCAAACCACAAGTCTCTAGCCCTGCCTTCCGACATGCTCGACTAACCTAATGAGAGGAAAAAAAATAACCTGAATTTCTGTAACAAAAATCTTCAAATCATCTCAAAAAAAAAACATGCTGGGAATTAAAACAGGAAAAAGTTTTACATATATGTACATGCAATTCATATTACATTATGTGGGAATTCATAGACAAATGTGAAATCTTATTAAGTGAACTGAAACACTGTATTGTAGTTACCTTTGGATTAAAGGGTGAATTGTGATCAAAATAACCAGGACATTTTTTCCCACCTTTCATGCAACAGAAGGAAAGAAAGAGAACAAGCTTGTCCCTAGAGTAAAGGGAGCTGAAAAACTGTTCAAAACAACATGTACCTCTTCAAATTTGGAGAATCTATCTTCAAAAGCGTAAAATGTTTTGTAGCCATTATAAGAAATGCCCAGGATAGACAGCAGGGAAGACTGGCTGCCAGCTCGCCTGTTTTGTCTGCTGAAGTAGTTGGTAATGAACACACTGCCATTGCTTGTGTTGCTGTAGTCAGATCTTTCAATGTATTCGCATTCTTCCTGTCGCAACCTTTGCGCTCTGAGGAAAGATTTTGAAAGATTATCGTGAAACTGGATGATTCGTAATGATGTAATGAATGATGCAGTGGGAAATGATGGTCATTACTGGCCATTCTTGGCTGGATGTAAGAGGAATGAAATAGCGACACACCGTAAAAAACATGGAAGGGGAAACGAATTCGGAAGGGAGGTCAGATTATTGGATTCAAGGTCAGAAAGGTCAAAGGAAGCAAAAATTGTACGTTGTATGAGATATCATGTAAAGATCAACTAAAATAATGGGATTAATCAACCTGATAAGATTTTGTTGTAAGCTGCATGAAGGTGCTGGCGGTAAATTTTCGATTACTGGTACTTGAAATGTAGGAAGGCCTTGCTCACGACTAGCGTAGGTATCACATTTCTTCAGATTTCATCAGCTATGCCAAGGGTACTTAGACCCTGACACTATGTGATACACTCCCCAGTTGTTCACAACAAATACTTGAGTCTAAGACTTTTTACCTTTGCTGCTGATAAAGCCAGTACAGGAACATGCCCGTGATGTTTGCGATGACGTAGAGAACACATGACCAGAACGTCATGGGAGGCTCGTCATCCGGATCGTCAAAGAGATCACTAGCAGATAAAAAGAAAAAAAATGATTTCAGCTGATGTGTTTCTTGGCATTGTTTTTAATATCCTCTAATGTGGAGACCCCGGCACAGTTACCGTGTCCCAAATCAAGATTATTTCTAATCTGTAGTGAACGCTAATATCGACCATTAATGGTGCTTTGTTCATTTATGATTGTGAGCGAATGAGCGCATTTGCACTCAAGTGCCTCTAAGCGATGTAAAAACAGCAAAATCATCAAGTAGGGCGCGCGCATCCGCACACACACACACACACACACACACACACACACACACACACACACACACACACACCACACACACACACACACACACACACACACACACATTCACACGGTTACACATTTCCGATTCCGCGTGCACACAATCACACAGTACAACGATCTATTCATTGATATCTAAAAACAAAACGAAGATGTTTTCCATGCATTTACACACTGTTGCCAACAGCACTAAGGAAATTACAGATCTAATGTGATATGAGTCATGAATACCTCGGAGGGTCAGACTCACGGCGAGACAAAGACAGAGATATCCAAGTAACTGGAAATGCCCCCTTCACTAGGTATTCTGTGCTACACACAGTTTGGGAAAATGAAGCAATGGAAAATAATTATGTTACGGTCATACATTTTAACCCACATGTCACGCTTGCATCACAGTTTTCTGTCAGAAGACATTGGCAATAATATAAATAAGTGAGGGGGTGGCATTTCATTGTCTAAGACGAGGTGAAAACTCCGGGAAACGTATTCGCGTTTTTCGGAAAGTGCATGGTCGTACGTTGACACTGGTTTGAGAATTTCGGGAAATGAAATCAGTTAAGGTCCTGGGGTTGGGAGTATACATCTCATAAAGTTCGTGCTCCTCGGAGTGCCGCACCAATTGAGTCCCAACTGCTCATTCTTCTGAGGTGTACGATCACTAGCCCCATTAGCAGCCATTATGTATCCCTTCATGTATGTGCCCCAGTCAATTTTGCTAAAGATTCTTTCGTTGCGCCTTACGGTACAGAATGTTAATAATAATTGATTTGCTAAAGCGAAACTTCGAAGCAATGACATCACTGAACTACCTGGGATTTGTTGCTCCTGAGTGAGTGAGTGAGTGAGTGAGTGAGTGAGTGAGTGAGTGAGTGAGTGAGTGAGTGAGTGAGTGAGTGAGTGAGTGGCGTGGAATGACAGTGGAAAGGGTTGTGGAGTAAAGGGGAGTGAAGTGGAGTGGAGTGGACTGGAGTGGAAAAGAGTGAAGTAAAATAGTGCAGAGTGGAGTGGACTGGAGTGGAAAAGAGTGAAGTAAAGTAGTGCAGAGTGGAGTGGACTGGAGTGGAAAAGAGTGAAGTAAAATAGTGCAGAGTGGAGTGGACTGGAGTGGAAAAGAGTGAAGTAAAATAGTGCAGAGTGGAGTGGACTGGAGTGGAAAAGAGTGAAGTAAAATAGTGCAGAATGGAGTGGACTGGAGTGGAAAAGAGTGAAGTAAAATAGTGCAGAGTGGAGTGGACTGGAGTGGAAAAGAGTGAAGTAAAATAGTGCGGAGTGGAGTGGAGTGATTGCAGTGGAGTGGAGTGGAATGGAGGGGAGCAAGAGCGCGAGAGAATAGATCATTTACTCAGCGATTGTGTGAATGAGCGAGTCTGTCAGTCATTGAACGAGCACTCGAAACTAAGAAGACAGTCAGCGAGATAGAGCGGTGAGTGCGAGAGACGGGAGTGGGGAGGAATAGGAGGAGGGAGAACAAGTTGAAGAAAAGCGAGCAATTTAGGGAGGCTGTCGTGAATTGCATTTTCCCCACAAGCACAGCAATCAATGTCCACCCTTTCCGCTCTTTAAGCCATTAGCTTGTGGTCCCTGCGCCTCTTCCATCCGTCATCATAAATCCCTCCTAATCGAACCTGCTGCCAAGAGAAAAATACTACCCGTCAATCAAGACTGCCAATACCATATGCCTGAGACAGTCTCTGTCTACCCTTTTGTCCAGATATCGGAGGGACCAGCGTTCCCAGTACCGGCAGCTGTTCAGATTAATGCATCCGTCGATTCTGTTGTCAATATGGCGAAAGCATTTCATTCATTATACCAGTTAAATGATTGTAAAGGCGGCTGCCAGCGACAGGTATATGGTAGAAGTAGAAGGAAATAGTTCTTGTATAGTGACACGTCCGTTCTCTCCCGCATACCAAATGTACAAGCATGCATCACGCACACAGATTCCATGGGCGTAGGTCTGCTGGAATGTTAATGGGACAGACTACTCTTCTACTGAAAATTATAGTGCATTACTGTGGTGCGCGCTGCCCTTTTCTAATTCAGTACCGGTACATTTTGCATCTAAGTTACACACCATGGTGCTGTAGAGTGCGTTTGGTTTTTCGATTGTGGATGCTGATCCTAGGAAAACATTAACTAAAAATATGGTTGTTTTCTCAGCACCAGATTTCACGCTTGTATCCAAGACACGTAAGTGCTTATTCTTACAGTTACATTTTTTTTTGTTTTTTGTTTAATGCTCATTATATCTCTTTGAGAGACAGACCTTTCTCATACTTCCATGCACCTTATTCTAGAGGCACAAATATTGAAAAACTCTATCAGTTTGGGAAAAAAAAACCGCTTTTTTGTGAATCAAAATTTCGAGGGCGATGTTAAATGAGGCGAGCAACCGAAGCGTGTACTGGAAATTTTGATGTCATGAATCAAACGTGGCTCCCGAATAGTAATGTTTTGTTGTTTTTTTTAATGTTTAGCGTCAGCCTTGCGCATCTGCATTCTCCATATCAAAGAGTTTTCACATGATACGTTTAGGCATAAATCTAGAAGGCTTTAGCTGGGCTTCACAATGCGATAAAAATCTTCATAACTTCATCATTTACTTTGATTCCTTCGCCGCAGTTTTAGTTTAGTTTAGGTTTATGTTAGAGTGAAAGAATGGCTTGGAATTTTGTATATATTATTTTTGCCCACTGCGACACATGCGACAAACTTAAAATCATAAT
>JAWQUT010000177.1:121128-132095 GCA_033807755.1 Ellobium chinense
CAATGGCCTTAAATGCCAAAAGCTGTGGAGTGAAATTTATGGGACACACACAGAGAGAGAGAGAGAGAGAGAGAGAGAGAGAGAGAGAGAGAGAGAGAGTGACCCATCATAGGGGGAACTACGCCAATAACAATAACAATAATAATAAAAATAACAATATTTTATTTAGCCGAAACAACAGCTAGTTGTAAATGGGCAATACAATAACATTGTTCTTGAGAATCAGTTCTTTTGCTCATTTATCCAGACCACTTTTCCAGTGGAAGAAGACAGCTATGAATTTTGTCTCGGCATCGTATGGGGACCTCAGTCTCGCAAGAGACTGAATTCAAAAATTTTAGATTGATTGATTGATTGGCAAAAGCCAACCACATAACAAAGAGGCATAGTACAGTCACGGAGTGACAGGCATGAAGAAATCTTATCTCATTTCCTCGCTCAAAATAAAAAAAAACAAAAACTTTCATTCACAGTTTATGAAATGATTGTGAAGAGACCAAGTAAAACCAAGGACAGCGTTCAGTAGACGAAGTGTATCATAATGCTTGGTTGCTTGTCTTTCACGTGAAGCGTGCATCAAAAACAGCGCTTCCAAGCGTTACAATGAGCTTTGCAAAAAGAATGAAATTCTAGTGTTCTGTTTCGTTTAATTACACTTTTGCCATTACGAGCCCTTCTTCTCTTTAAGGAGTCTCAAAAGCAAGGCACAGCTAGAATCTGTCAAGGGAATAATTATGTAGGGTGTCTTTCATTCCAATTCAGCTTTGAGTGTATGAAATATGAAAACTATAAGACAGTTTGACGCGCACTGGGTATTGCCTTTGCAGACTCCTAATAAAATCCACGGTGCCACGTAGCAGAGTTAGGTAAAGTCTCATGAAATTGTTCTGCATAATTTTTAAAAAATGAAATACAAGATATAGCCTACTTAGGCCATTCTGTGCTTTCGCCCTCTGATGACATGCTAGAACTGAACAGTATTTACGACTGAAATACAATGACTTTGTTTTAAACAAAAGTACTATGAGACTGTGAATTCATTACTATAACTCTGTGAAGAAAGTCCTTTGCCCATGTATTTACGAACTTGAAAAACCATGACTTTATAAACATTTTTTACTACATCAGTGAGCAAAAGAATCATGACGAACCAAAGAAAATTAAATATACTACTACTTTGTGAACAAATGGCAGCCCGGAATTAATACTGTCGTAAGTTCTTAAATGACATCAAGGGACTTAAGAAACAATACCATGATTCAACAAGTGTAAATCTTAGATGACCTCATGTGATGTGTTGAATACTTATAGCCCTATGACAGAGCAAGCTTTATACTCATTGTTAAAGAGAAGGCAGATGTTATGTTCCTAATGACTCTGGCCCAAATACTAAAAGGGATGAAAACTGCTAGCAGAGTCGCTAATTCGTTTTGCATGGATATTAATTACAGGTGCTAACTTTTCCTTGACCTGGGTGATTTACGGATGGCTTTCACCTTTAAAATCCCCATGGCACTGCGGGTGTTGCTGACTGCTGTCTTGTCAACTAGATAATATTCGGACTTATAGATAAGCTACCCTTAGATTTGTACTGAGGACTCAAATGATCTTTCTGAAAAGCTTAAAACTTTTAAAGAAAAAATTTCCACGTGGCTAAACTAAGCCAGTCTATGGTCCTTTTTTCTTTTATTTATTTCGCCACTCTTATCTTTGTTTTCTATTTACAACGTTTGTTTACCGTTAACTATATACGGTCGTTCATGCTTTCGAGTCTTGCTCTCAGGTCATGTATTGGCAAATACAGGATTGTTTAGCCTGGCAAATAACGGACTGTTTGCCTTGGCTGGATGATTCGGAAAGGTGAACTGTCCCTGATTTAGTCCATCTCGATCCTCTGGTTTGTTCCTTCGTACTTTGGCTTTATTTAAGAGCGGATGCCGTTGTCAGAGACGCCGTATTTCTCTGTGTTCTTCTATCGCCCTCTTATTGCGCAACTCGCTATAATGAGTAAAACTTCTATATATAGGAACAAAATACAGATCAACTCAACAACCATTCGAACGGAATGTGGAAATCCGCTTTCGTCATGTTGACTCAGCTTCTGCCTGTCTGTCTGTCTGTCTGTCTGTCTGTCTATGCCCCCTTTTCTCTCTCTCTCTCTCTCTCTCTCTCTCTCTCTCTCTCTCTCTCTCTCTCTCCCCTTCCTTTGCGCCAACGCATACCATCCTGGGCGACAGATGTAATGACCAACGAAATATCCAACAGGCAATCGACGGCATACTTTCGCTTTGTTTACCTTTGTAATTCTCTCTACACCCGCCCTCCCCACCTCCCTCACACCTCATCTATCTGAATCGGTTTAACAGTGCATAGCACATCAAAACAGTGTTACGCATGAGGCGAGAGACCGGTAGACCAACCACTAGGTGTTGCTTTGTTCGTGTGTGATGTTAACGTTGATCAAAACTTTGCCTCTATAACTTGTCTCACGGCAAAAGATCTTGTATTATGCAGTGCTCTTCGGTGCACTAAGTTGATAGATACATGGATTTGGACAGCGCAAACAATATTTGTTCACAGATACTTACACAGACCAAAAACTGGACTGCTGCTGACTATGTTTGAAAACTCAGTACACAAAACTGTTTATAAGCTTCTATAGTTGACGTGCAATAGATATTAAGAACTGCAGTGACCAAAGAGACTGTTCAAAGCAGAAAAGATCTCGACAATGCAAGCCCCATTTTCACTCTCAATAAACGCCTATTTAGACTTTTAATACTCTTACAGCATGACATGTAGCCTCATTAATATTACGCTTCCTTATCAGCTTTGGAGCACAGGACAAGTAGAACATTTTTCAAAATCATGCAAAGTAAACAAATCAAACACAAATTATGCTTTGGTAAATCTAACGCCGTCATGAACTTTCCCTCTCGACGAGAGGAAGTCCTCACCACATCAAATACTGTAATCTCCTCTGTACCACCGGGTCTCAAACTTTGTAGTGCGACATTTCAACATAAGTTCTTGTGCAATCCTTTGCATCTGATCTGAGTATCTTTCTCAAGAACCAAGTAGTACTGTCATTCCAACCTTGCAAAACAATAATTCCTGGATTGGATAACCATCCAGTGTGACTGCTACATTAAATAATATTTTGGCTCGTGTTTTACTACAGTACTGCGCAACTTTACTTTGCGACCACATTACTATTTACGACAGCTATGTCGCTATCATGGAGAACAGGCAAAGGAAAAATTACGATATCATTAACTGACTGCGATACAAAATAACAGTCATATTTATGGTGATGTCCAGTTATTAGTAAAGAGTTTGCGCATTCACAAATGGATCTTTATGACCACCTCTGCTACATCGGTCCTGATGCACCAATAGTAGTGTTCAAAATGCATGACTAATGTAATTGTTACGATGGTAAGAGATCTCACAGTTAATGCGCAGCAAACTTTCGACAGCACATGGACCTGTCCTATGTATGGTCGTCGGAACGTCTTTGACTGCATGGAATCAATCAGAAATGTTGATCCCAGGTTTCAAACCTGTACTGAGAGTAGATGTGCCTTGTACACTTGCAGATGCAAAGTATCAGTGTTATGTGGTTAGATTTTGTAAATGTATGGTCCTTTTTGTGAAGCTGTCTAATCGAGGCAAATCTCGAAACAAATACATTCAACCTCTTCCTCTCCTCTCCTCTCCCCTCCCCCATGATCTGTTTTGTCAGATATGACTGTTCGCTTCCTACATCACACAAACGCTTTAGGCTCTTTTAAACGCCCACTCCGTATTCTACTCAGGCTTGGCTTTAGAGATAAGGAGGCGACTAGCACTAACGCATTGTATTTGTAATGGATTATAATTTTTGAGTATTGTGTGTACTGTTGTATATATCTGTTTTAAATGAAATAATATGATAATATATGGTGCTGTAAAACATGTTCACTTCAAGGCTAAAAAGGGTGCTTTTGGATTTCATCTGCCGAAAGAAAATGAGTCCTCTTTAGCAGTGTTTGAAGACGCTTGGGCACATCCTGCATTCCGGTTTGAGAACCAGCACTCAAGATAACAAATCCGGGCCAACAGCGACTGCCCATTAAGGTGTCTTTCCTTCTTTTCAACCGGGACTCATGATAACACAAACTTGAAACAAACAAACTTTGGTACACAGTGCCTATGCTGCACTGGAGAGAGGAATAATCCATATTAAGATCCCTCGGTCGATCAGGACAATTTGTTTAGAGAGGTGACTAGAGCTAGAGTGAGAAATAGGAGAGAAGTTAGGAAATTTGGTCAACTATATTGCTGTCTAGCCCTTTCATTGTTTTCAAATTTCAAATGCGAGTTCTGCCTTCACTACCAATGGAAACAGCTTTGTTGCACTCCAAACAGCTTCATACATGTAGACTCTATGTTGTAGCTTTGTTTCTACAGCCGAAAAACTGTAAAATGCTTTTCACATAGACTGGCTAAACTGGACCTACTGACGTCCACTTTTTAATGAGGTATTTTCAAACGGGTCAGTTACACCACGTGATCTAGGGATTGCTAGGCTATTTTGATAAATGACAAGTAATCATACATGAGCAGAACATGTAAACAAACCAACGTGTGAGCAAGATTTCCTAGGTCACGTGATGGAGCTGAAAATACCTAATTACTTCTTGGCTCTGTTTTCCAGTGTCAATCCTTGTTTACTAATGTATTATAAGCATTACTCAAGTTATTCATGCTTTCAAGCCTCATTCCCAGGCCATAGCAATATGGGTCAGTTTGTCCTGACTGGTAGGTTTGGAAAGGTGAATATTGTTATCTGACTGTGGTTTCTTCTTAAGCTTTCTGCGAGTTAGCAACAGAACTTCTGTCCCTCCCTTTCGTCCGTCCATTTCTCACTTGTTTTCGTAAGAGAGAAATATTTTTTCTTCGTCTCCCACTTTCCTTGAGTGTCTTACATTCGTTCATTCCCGTGTCTTACATGAAACAGATGTATTGCCAACGCGGTCACTGACTGTATGTGTAATACCCCATTACTGGCAGTCCCACGCAATCCAAGCCCGTTCAATCAATAGTTTCCCTTTGTATTGCGAGCTAAACTTACTGCAAGTTTGGAAAGCAAAACGTGGTGATGGGTGAATATGTTCAGCACTGTACCATAACACATTTTTTATACAAGACTGTTACTGAAACGGATTAACAGATTATATATATGAGATCGTAAACAAAATGTCTTACCTGTCAGAAACGTACGACATCCCATTACGATTACGAAGCACTAACTTCACTCTTAAGCACTGACTTAATATGACAGGGATATCACAGAAGGGGGTCACACACAGCAAATCACAGATGGTTGGATTTAACACACACTTACTTACACAGCAAAACAAACCAGCTCCTCCTGTTACCTTACATGTCTGTATACCTTACCGGTACCAGCTCGATTTCACACTAGCGTTACGAATCTCGAATCACGACAGTCACTGGCTGCAACAGATCTTAGGAGTTGTATGACAACAAATTCATGCCTGACCCAGCTTTGTTAGATAAATAGAGGCATGACAGAAGCAGCATTGGTTTTTCACTGGTGGGCAGGGAAGGGAGTGTGCAGTATCGGCACGATACGAAATTGACCTCAGGTCAATGCCTGGACTTTTATGGTCCTATGTCTTTATTTTTGAGACGAAACAAGAGGTTGCCTATGATGGCGATTTCCAAAGCGCGTCACAATAGGAGGGTAAATTGTTGTTTTGATAGTGTTTAAAGTCGACTTCTGACTCGTACTATCAAACAGCGAAGTAGGCCATTGCTGTGGAGCGGGGTGGGATGGGGGTGAGGGAGGGGACAGGGGGAAGGGTGTGTAGTACTTATCTATCCTTCGTCTCCATTTTCTGTAGGGAGGGATATTGATGGTATTCATTTTTTCATTGTTGCACGCTCCCATGGAAATCTTGTATCTAAACTAAGATGTGCTCTTGTGATTTATAAGGATTGTGTAACTTGTGAATGCTGGAAGCCCTCATAGCCCGAAGTCAAAGTACTGGGTGTTTAAAAAGCTACAAAATAATACAAGGATAAGCATCTCCCGGAGCTCACTGTAGATTCCTCTGCTTGCATACTCCCATGTTTTTTGTATCATGTTTACCTAGATGAACCAGGATATGCTGGCGCCCCAAGAGTCTTAACAAGTCTTTCTCGGGACAGGTACACAACATTGTCGGCCAAAATACACTAATGGCTTTCTAGTAGAAATATGTCCCACTGCCTGCCGTGCGCCCTGTTGTGGATCACTGACTCAAAGCAAAGCCGGTACTGTTTTGTCCAGGGGCGAAGACTGGTCTTTTTGATAGGGTAATCACTCTCGGAGAGAGCTAACGAAGTGAATATTAGGGACACTGACTTTGAAAAGAAAAAAAAATAACTACACTTGGTTAATAATTAGCTACCTGACATTTCATGAAACGTGTGTGCCAGATTTTCACATAAGAATTTTTTTTTTCAGGTCGGTTGTGGAACAAATATTATGGTTCAAAGGGGATCTGCGTGTCTTATTGCGAAGACCATACTTAAATTGGAATAGTAATCGGTGAATCAGAAGATTCAACAGACACTCCTGGTTTTGTCACATCTTGAGCTGCAAGTCAAGGGAGCTTGGGGATTCTACAATACTTATATACATTGTTTAAAAAAAAATTCAAAGCATTTAAATTCAGAACAATGAAATCACAGGAATACATACAACTATAATAATCGTGCATGCAGATTGAAGATTTCCCAACTCAAGAACGAAAATATGCATTTAGAAATACGTATGCATTTAAGATGATTCCGTTTTCACTATGTTGCTGCCTTTCATGGAGTTGAAATTTAAAAAGGTGTGGACTTTCATCGCATTTTGTCTTTCATATTTTTCTTAAGTATAGCACAAGATGTGTCTAAGGAGTTGTTATTTGTGAGCGTGCAAACTCTGCTTTAATAACGGAGAGACTGATCTGGCAAGGAGAAGATTTAAGATAATCTAAAACAGGCTTGACTATATGTAGTCTACAAAGTTCACGAGACGTTTTTCACAACAAAAAAAAATATATAAACAGTGAATGGTGCATCATGAGCATTATTACTACAATAAAAATGAACGGATCCTGCGCAACGGGAAGACGAAAGCAGGAAGTGAGAGAAAGACAGAGATAGAGGAGACAGAGAGACAGAGACAGAAAGAGACGTAATTAAGCCCTTACTGAGATTGTGACACGCTGATTATCGGCGGCAGCCCTCGAATATTTTAACAGAAATGTATCTCCTTCGTTTCATGATTATTAACATTGATGGTACAAGCTGATTTTTTCGTTTATGGTATTTAATGGCCTGTTCCGAAATGTGCCATCACCTATGTTGAATAATATCACAAAAATCTTTGTAAAATATTTATAAATCAATGCGTGAACCTGATTTCAAAACGACTTCCAAAATAGTTTCCGTTGTCCATTGTCTCACGACGATACCCACTGCAGAAGTAAACAGGATAATGGAAAATGTAAAACAAGATTAACTACATTTTGTTCTACCTGCCATTGAATGTCGAAGTGGTGAAGAAACTGTATACAGAGTGATTCGATACACTTTCACAGTCAGAATGACCAATCGTTTTCCAGGGGCGAAGCCACCTGTCTGTTTCATGTGTCCAGTCCTGAGATCATCTCATTCTGTCAGAGTCGGAGATGGTGTCGTCAAATGTTGGCTATACTGATGTATAGACGAGTACTCGCTCTTAGGTTATACCTATGGGTTATTATTAGATGTAGCGATACATAGACGATTCTCATGATTCTAGTGAAAACAAAAGGTCATTTATTTCTTTCCTGTAGTTGCTTTAACTCTAGGAGAGCGATGTCCCTATGACGTCAATACGTACTTATGTCTATAACTAAAGCAGTGTATAATGAAATAATGACAATCGAATTTCCAGAAGATGATACGATTACAAACGGCAAAAAAAAAAAGTTTTATTTCACACGACATGAAAAGCGTACTCACTGGAGGCGAAAGTGTAAACAAAATACTAATGACATTTAATAGGTAGTACAGCCTAACTCAGCGACTGGGAGTGGAGCAGTTCGACCTGTTAGTGTTGTTGCATCGAAGCTCTGAAAGAAATTTATGTTCTCCATTGACTCTTTTTATAAAAAACGTGAAAAATGTACATGTTTTTACACAATTATGAGCCCTACATGCTGCCATTAATCCCTTGTAATCGGTTTTCTGTAATCTGTTTCATTTCACTGAAAAGCTGTAGGCCTTTGAATGTCTTTTTATACCTATTAAATGATTTTAGAATCAATGTACTGCAACGTTGAGCACGGTGAAATTATGTCCGTCGCGTTCTATAAAAGAATTAATTTGTAGAGTTTTACTGGGAAAATGGCAAGATCCCCTTCTCTTCTCCTTCATTCTCGTTCAGCAAGAATTTTGGTTAGTTTGTTTACTTAAGTATGCATTATTATTATTATTATTATTATTATTATTATTATTATTATTATTATTACTATTATTATTATTATTATTCATGCCTTAAGCCTGATGGAGTTCATATTGCATATACATACATGTATATATATAGTTCATAAAGTAGCAAAATGATGTGATGTGGTTCGCTTAAAAATAACGATTGTATCGGCTACACGTTACACAAAGCAATGACTAGATAAGAGTGTAAAGAGTACCTTTCCTCAACCCCAGTGAAAATCCTGATCAGAGTCGGCGAAGAGTTTAGGACAGCTGCATAACACATCACCACTGCAAGAACAAGCACCAGAAATCTTAGTGCAGGCAGGCTGTGGGTTCGTCCCAAGTATAAGGAAGCCAAGTATCGTAAAAGTGAAAACAATGGCCAATGAAATGAAATGCACTATGGTCAACTTATTGCGGAATATTGCAGATTCAGTCTTTAAGACACAGTATTTCAGTTTCTGTACAGTCGAATGTGTTTTTTCACTGTCGCTTTCTGGAATCTCTTTCACCTTAAAATGTCAGGTGATTTCAGTCTCTTGTGGCCGTCATAGTAGAAGCTGTTTGTGAGTCAGCACGTGACGAGTCCTATGGACCCACAATACAAGGCGAGATTGTCCCCTGGGAGGCGAAGAGACGAGGAGGGGGCAAAGGGGCAAAGTGGCAAGGGTCATGTCCATAAACGTACCAAAAGAATAGAACTAATGGGTCTAAAACTCTGCAGGTCGATCTCGATGCTCTGGCACTGGGTCAAAGAGTCAAGCTATCTCAGGCCTGAAGATTGTAGGTTCAAGTGTATGAATTTGGGGGTGGGGAAGGGTTGATCTTCATACAGTAATGTTATACAGTGTCCCTGCATTGGGCACCAACTTCTAGGTTTTGTATCACGACTCAGACCCACGCTCATGTTTGTATCATGCTGATTTTATGTTTATAAATATGAAATTGTATGATTTTACGTTTGATACGAAAAAAGCATGTGTTTCTACCCAGTTTATGATTCTGAGGAGGGAAAGAGTGGAGGAGGTAGAGGTGGTGACAGATCTCCTCCCACAGTGGCATAACGAGGCAGTATTTGACGCTACACTAAGCAGATTTCACCAAGACAGACTTAGCCAAAGGAGAACCCTGCGCACTTTTGCACCTTACCTGATTAAGTCATGTGTTGTTAAGCTGGTAGCCAAAACATTTCAGTACGAGTAACAGTATGAAAACAGGCGAAGGCAAATGCCTTTGAGGTAAGTAAACTGTAATATTGTTCCAGCTTGAGTGACATGAAATCAACGCTAGGAATCTTAATCAGGATTAGGTTTTCTTTACGCATTGTGGCGATTCCTTGCGAAAGAACACTACCAAGAGAGATACATCCATGTGGAATACACTGTCAGTCATGTAAGGTGTAGACCAGTAAATATGGTCTAGACTTTTTCACCTTGGAAGTTTTCAGAATAATATTTTCAGTCTGTTCTGACGTGACAAGACGACCACGAGTATTTCATATAGTTTTTGTACGGAAAGTTGTTGTTGTTGTTGGTGGTGGTGGTGGTGGTGGTGTTATCGTCGTCGTCGTTTGGTGGTGAAATAGAAAAGGGAGGCTTTATAATATGAGGATGGTAACTGCCCCATGCCTTCGCTTAGCAGCCCTGCCACGAAAGTCACGGATCTGGAAGCATTCCAAACCTGACTGTGTCTTGGTATTGGTAATCGTTAAGGACGACTTCATAATCTGAGTGCTGGAAAGGATCAATATCTAGTAGATCACTATCCGATGCTTTGACAGTTTTTGAATTTTTCATTTACTGAAGGCACAGTGTGAATACCTTAAGATTGTTATTAAAACCTTATTTGTTTCTGATATTTTAAGATAATTAGGATTTGCGGATAATTTTAGGATAATATTAGCATGAGCTGCACATTATTGCTAGAGAAAACTCAAAAAACAGAGAGGGGGGAAGAGTGTGAAAGAGTAAGGAGGTAGAACATGAGAGGATGAGATACTGTACATGCAAGACAGACGAGTGGTGCGGTTCTGGTGTCATCTATCATCATCATCCAACCCTTTTGCAGTGGAGAGGGTTGAGACCGGGATGGGGGAAGAAACGACAGGGCATTTAAAGTCGTTATTCTGTTCATGGGCGTGAACAAAAAGAGGTTCCCATTCTTATGTATGTACGTGGCCCTGAAAATGATAATAGACAATGATAATACAGTATTACTCTACTGATATTCTTAAGACGACTTTGGCGGGCTTGAAGTTTGAAAGGCTACCCGAGACTCATGTCTCTTGGCTTTATGCGGTACGCTGACTATGTTAGGTAGGGAACCCTTGCTTTATATAGTCTAAACTGTAGTCATTATTCATCTTCATCTTTTAAGTACATAGTTCATAATTATTTAATGAAGGTTAAAGGTTTTGCCCGATCTTTTAAGGGAAAAACAAAGGGGGG
>JAWQUT010000177.1:151689-189710 GCA_033807755.1 Ellobium chinense
CATGGGTAGCCATCAAGGGATGGGAATTTGTGACAGTATGGCTCTCGCCTGTATGTATGTGTTCGCATGCGTGCATGAGTGTATGTGTATTTATGTATATGTGTGGTTGTGTGTGAGTGTCTCTCTGCTTGCCTGCCTGCCTGCCTGCCTGCCTGCCTGTCTGCCTGCCTGTCTGTCTGTCTGTCTGTCTGTCTGTCTGTCCGTCCGGACCTCGAGTCTGTGCAACCTCTCGAATGTGTGTGTTAATGACTGGTGTGTGTGTGTGTGTGTGTGTGTGTGTGTGTGTGTGTGTGTGTGTGTGNGTGTGTGTGTGTGTGTGTGTGTGTGTGTGTGTGTCTATGTGTATGTGCATGTGTGTGTGTGTGTGTGTGCGTGCGCACGCGCGTGTGTGTTTGTGTGTGTGTGTTTATGTGTTTGTGTGCATGCGCGAGCATATGTGGGTGATGTCTGTCTGTGTGTTAGTGGGTTGTTTTTTTTTGTCTTTTCTGTGGTCTTTTCATCATAATTCCCACACCATTCAAGCCTGATGACATAAGGATTTCCCTTAATAAAGCCCGAATTCCAGTTCAATCCCTCTGCCCCCAACCCCCCCCCCTCAACTCCATTTCTCATTTCTTCCCTCCTTCTGTAACCCACTCAAAATTATCCCATACTACCTCGCCTTTTCCACCATCACCTCTTCATCTCACCCAGCTCTTATTCTTGGTATCGTCACCAGTCCAGTCCCCGATCGCAGCTGACCTGGTCAGCACTGAACAAACTGTATACAGCAATGCTTGGGCACATGTGATGTTTATTTCGAAAGACTGGACATCTATCAGGTTGCCTCCGGTCTTGTCTTCCTATGTAATATACAGTCAAATTGCCTTAGATCACCACTCATCGGGAGCGGGGAGAAAGATTATCCAGTGCCTTTTATGTAGAAATGTAGCATTTTGTTATGTGGAACATATCGAGGGCTGAGAGTAATATGTGGATTTCTATTTTGAGATTATCGATTTTTATAGATTTGAATATGAATATAAACTCTATTCATATCTCAAATATACAGTTATTGACATTGTGTTTGAGATAACTGTACGTCAGAATGCTCGGTATTCAGTCTGCAGGTGAAGGACGTTTAGTGCTAAATTAAAGGGTTAAAGCTTCAATTTTGGCAAAAAGTGGAGATATCCATTTGTTGCTCTTAGCCTTCGATATTGCAATTACCCGGAAGTTACGATTTTTCGGATTATGATTAAACGGAATCGACTGTAACAGCTTATAGCACATCAGTTTCATCGTCGACCCAATGTTCCTATCGTTTTCATATATCCTTCTCATCCCAGCACGTTCATAAACTTAATAAAAAAAAATTAAACCCTTTTTGTCTACTTTCTCTTTTCCTCATCCTTCTTGCATTCCACATTTCTTCTTCATTCTCTCCCTCTCTTACTGTCTTATCTACTTTCCTCTCTTTCTCTTACCCTTGCTCGTTTGTCTCTGTCTTTCGCCTATCCTTACCTTTCAAATTCGCCGTTCATCTGAACCCAGCTCCTCAGGTAGTCCGTACTCTCTCTCCCTCACTCTCAAGGTGCATACATGTTGTCCTTAATGATACTCCAAAGCACGGAGAATTCGATCCACATCCCACGTCCGGAAACCGGCCATCTCTCAACACAGTGAGTGTTTACTCTGTCTTCTGGAGTTCACCTGGGCTGGTCACTTCATCGGCTCTGTGTAAACTGAAAAGAAATAGGATACGATCTCTTTTTCAGTAAGTCTCCTTCGAAAATGACACGATATTTAAAGACTTGATCCATATAAGATGTAGTTAAATCTAGCATAACTGGCTAAGCATATATTAAGTTTCTGTCTAAACTACAGTACCACTTTTATTAGTTTGTAGCAAATCAGCTTATACACAGGAACGTCCGATAACTAGTCAGCTTAATGCGAAAGCACACAAGTAGATGTAATAGGCTTCACATTATAAAACATCTAAACAAACTCATTATACAATGACGGAAAAAAGACCTGCTTATAATCTTGAAAGCACATAATTATATTGTTACAACACACCTACTTGCAGATGAGTACAGTCTAGATATACGTACATGGTAACATATGGGTAACTGTGTTACCCTGAGTCAATCCATGGAGATAATTATTTAACACACGACGAGACCCCGACATGTGACTTTTCGTGCGCTCGCTAGCACGCAGTACTTTTTAAGACAATGAAAAGAGAGAAACAGCGCTTATACTGCGGTTGGAAAATATCGAGCATAATACAGCAGTGCTTTCACTTGACAACCAAAAACATAGAGAGGTTAATTCTTCCTGAATATTGTTTATGGTAAGCTTTTGTTCTCTCTGTATCTGTCTTCTCTCCTCCCGCTTTGCAAAACAATGACGTTGAAGTCTAGCGACGTTTTGCCTTGTAAACCAATAACAGGACAGTGCGGTGTTCTTATTTATTTCTAAGGGAAAAACCTGGTCAAGTCGACTTTGGGGACAAAATCAATGGCAAGGTATTGTTCTATTAACATATTGGTAGATGAATCAGGATGGTAGAATGCAAGAGTGTATTCTCACTTATCACATAATATGGACGATGTGTTGCGGCACAGATTGTCGCCCACCAATACAACAGTTACTGTCGTTTGTGCCGGGAGTGTCAGGACATACAATCGAATGCATCGGCGAGTTTGCACCACAAATTGTCGCTGGTCCATGGTGACGATATTGCCGCAACAGTTGTGCGTGTTTGAGGACAGATAGACAGACAGACAGATAGACAGATGGACAGGCAGACAGACACACACGCAGACTGACTGACTGACTGACTGACTGACTGACTGACTGACTGACTGACTGACTGACAGAGAGACGGAATGATAGATGGACAGAG
The DNA here is from genome assembly GCA_033807755.1 of Ellobium chinense. Classification (NCBI taxonomy): domain Eukaryota; kingdom Metazoa; phylum Mollusca; class Gastropoda; order Ellobiida; family Ellobiidae; genus Ellobium; species Ellobium chinense. Next base: position 154,583 of record JAWQUT010000177.1, read on the forward strand.
TAATAGAGTGACAGAGTGACAGACTGATAGACTGACTGTGTGAATAGCTGGAAGACCGACAGACAATATGACAGAATGACAGACTGGCAGACAGTGTGACAGACTGACAATCAAAGTGGCAGATGATAAGGTTTAGCAGACAGGTTGTCACACACTCACTTTGTCGGTCTCTCACTCTATCAACCTGTCATCCTGAGAGAGTGTTAAACTGTCTATCATACTCTGTTATCAGACTGTCTGTCGGTCTGTCACTCTGTTTGTCAGTTTGTCACTTTATCTATTGGTCTGTCTGTTCAGCCGTTACTCTATCAGTCTGTCACTGTCTATCAGTCTGTCACACTGAGGCAAAGAGGCAAAGACATAAATATAGCAAACCCCACTAGCAAGTTCACCAAAACCTTCCGATTCTCACATTCTACTTTCCGACTGTTAATGGTGGCAGTGGGAGACAGTCTTGATTTTGCCAAGTTCTTTTTTACAATAGGGTGTCTTTGGCAAGGGTGCAGTGTTTATGAGAGGTTGAGTTAACAAAAATCTTGAGTGAGAGTCGTTCACGCTCATAGGTAAAAGTATAGCAAATTCTTTGAGTTTCTATACATCTTAGGTTATTGAATACGCTGTGTTCCTACATTGTTGCTTTTTACTTTTATCGATAATGACGATGCAAATAACAAGCGTACAAGAAAATGATGATTTAGTGTTTTCTTTTACATCAGCTTACTGTAAAACTACTAAATGTTTGACCAAACGGTAAATGAGACTTTTTTACTAAAGATTTTAAGAAAACGTTTGCTACGAACGCAGGAGAAGGGGGCAAAAATAGTTCCTGTTAAGGCAAACTGGTTAAGGAAGCCATGCACAATTTTAAGACGATCCGCTCATTAGAAGAACAGACACTTAAGAAAGATCTAGTTCATTAATTTGTAGCGCACCATAATTCTTGAGCTAACGTGTTCATTTACTAAGTTTTTGAACTGGTTTATGTATTCTGAAACTCTACTCAGAATTGCTCTAACATTCTTTAAAAAAAGATAAATAATAAAAATGTATGATAAAACGATCGAAACATAATGTACATGTGATACATTGTTTATATTATGTTCAGGCCACTGCAATTTTATATTGTGTTCGGGTCACTGCATGTTTTTATGCCCTTCCTATTTTCGCATTTTAATCTGTTCCTATTATTGTATTTTATATCGCTATCCTACTCGCGCAATAAGTCTTATTCCGTAAATGGGCATCATCCTGTGTTCCGGGTCATGGGATTTTACATCAGCATGAATCAAATTCCAGATTGTTCCAGATCTGCCATTTTATATCCTATTCCAATTTAGATCTTATGTACTGAATTTCTTTTTATACTGAATTCTTTTATAAAGACTTTTATATCGAATTCCCAACCATCCTTTTCATATCCTCTTCCGATGTTAGAAATTATATCTCATTCCTGATAATTCCGGTTCAGTCATTTCATATTGAACTACCGATTACAACCAAGGAGATACGATGGAGAGAGAGAGAGAGAGAGATGGTGGAGAGAGAGAGAGAGAGAGAGGGAGAGAGAGAGAGAGAGAGAGAGAGAGAGAGAGAGAGAGAGATGCGATGTGGCACTTCACTAATTTGACTTCAATCGCATGCTTCACATCGGTGCGCCGTATTGTCCGAGTTTTACATGTAAAAGTGTTCATACAGCATAGAAACATTACAGATTACTAAACTGTTTCTCCGAGACATGCAGTTAAGAAAACGTATATAAAAATGTCTGGTGTTTGAAATATCAGGGTATGAAAGCCAATCCATGTGAGTCGAGCCAGTGTCCACGGTCATTTGTAAGCAGCTTGTCTTCTCACGGAAACCATTGGATGGGGCAGCTTTAAGCTTTCAGAACATTTAACTCACAATGAAGTAAATATGCGAAATATTATTGTATATTATTAAGGACCTCAGAAAGTACGTTGTGTAGTTGGTGTTTAACTTAAAGTGCTGATATCTTTGCCAGGATGTTAGATCTACCTGTATAATACAGTGGAGCACGGATAATAGATAATGCACACACCTTGGGACCAACCAAAAGTGTGCGTATTAACAGAAATGCATATTATCTGCATACATACTCCTGAAGAAGAAAAACGGGGACCAAAAATACTGTATTCAGTATCTGTGTTTAAGTACTAAACCTGTCCGTATTAAGAATGCTCGACTGTATAATCGATCGTCAAAATGTTCCTTTTACTAAGATCCTCAAATCTATGATCGTTAGAAAATTGACTTTACGGATTGTGAAGAAATGTACGATCAAGGTAGACATTGAAGAGCAAAATTAATACAGGCCAGTTTTGCATGATGTGCACATACAGCTAGGGTAGCAATTGTTTCTCCAGAGATTCATTCCTTGTAGTGATCTCCAACAACAAACAGATCAGTAGAGTACGAGCACCACACCACATCCAGCTCAGACAGTGTCCACAGAAATCGTCTGGGCTGCGGACAGAGCAGGCTGAGTCTGGTATTTGACCAACTATGGCCACATAGTGGGAAAGGACATAAAATCAATGCCACCTTTATCTTTCCAAATTTCCTTTAAGCAAACGTTACCAGCATATCTGTATGTGTCATTTGTTCAAAACAAACAGTAATGACTGACGCTAGATACTGGACGATAAATCTCGTAAATTTGATGTAGATTCGTTTGGCAAAGATTACTACATCTTCTGACAGAGAAATCAAATTCATATTTCGCTCGTGGCCTGGTCTTCTCAAAAACTTACTGAATCTCAAAATTTACAGTGTGATCCCTTTCTGCGTTCGCCAGATCGGCTACTTGATGAGTATATATACCTTAATTCCGTAACGGTGGCACTTGCGTGCGTCAAATTTTGTATGGCCTCCTGTCTCAATGAGGTATTTTCAGACGGGTCAGTTACACCACGTGATCTAGGGATTGCTAGGCTATTTTGATAAATGACGAGTAATCATACATAAGCAAAGCATGTAAACAAACCAACGTGTAAGCAAGATTTCCTAGGTCACGTGATTGAGCTGAAAATACCTAATTTGTCTACGCTACCTCATCCTTTTTTTTTTTAAAGTGCATGAAAAATATGCTTTTTTCCTTCAAAAAAATCGAAAACGAGGAGTGTAGAGTTTTACAATGCCTCGATGAGCTAGACAATGATTTCCCTTATTTGTTTAGACATGGTGTGCAAAATCGTGAGCAGTGAGCGAAAGTTTACAAAATGACACAAGCCCGTTCTAAAGGCAGAGAAGTATTTTGGGTAAAGGCAATTTTAATTTACAGCATTTAGATCTAGTCGGTGTGTAATTATGTTTGTTATGAAGAATAGTTTTGATGTGCGTCATTCGGTTGATTGGTGCCAACAAGATAACTAAAAAAATTACTAACTAGCGTGACTGCAACTTAATGGATAGGATGGATCTGTCCGGAATAGAAAAAGAGTTTATTCTGTATGGTATGAGGTGTGTAAAACTGCAACTACTTGGGAAGGCCGGTCGCAAGGCCCTCCCATCTTCTTCCCCAGTTTTGTACTGGTGGAAGTATACACTTTTTTAGGTGCCTATCTGGTTTATGAATGTGAACTTTTGACTGAAATGAGATACTGAAAACGAACAAGATGAGATGATGACAGTAGCAACAACCTTGACAATTCCGATAAATGACAAGACTAAGAATGGAATAGGGAAATATCTGTATTTTTATTATTTATCCAATTCAGAAGAACATGAAGAGACGATGATGATGAAGATAAGCTAAGGCATCCAGTGGAATAACAACGGCTGAATGACATAAGGATCATAGACATCGAGCTGACTCGTTCTGCCTCTGGTTGTGCTGCACTAAGGCTTGGCCTTTTTTTTTTCTTGTATCTTCAAACTGTGTCAGCGGGTACCCCGGAATACTTCCCTTTTTACGGGATTGGAAACGGATGGAAGGAGCGGAGCGTTCCCATATTTTGCCTCTCTCTTGTTGCATTGTACGATATTCAGTGTAAGCAATTTCACACCATCATTATACGACCACGACATTGTCAGCCGGAAAGCAGTGCAGCCGAAAATGAATGTATACGTTACTGTTCAACGTAAGGTACTGTATATATTGCTCGATAAGTAAAGACCTAAAAAGGTACTAAAAATTCTGTTTTTGCAGATGAAGATGATATGCAACTATGCGGTACTTGTTTGTGTGTAAACAGAAGACACGTCACAGATTGTTGTGTTGTGACTATTATGGCTCCACTCTAAAACAGCAGCCTGATTGATCTCCAGTGGAACGAGCACATTGTACATAGTTTTAAGGACAATTTTTTGTTTGTTTCTTGTGCAGTAGTGCCAAAAACATATTTTTCTCAGTAAGCAATTGAGATAGGAGGCCATACTAAATTTGATGCCTGTAACTCCGACGGTTTACGAAATATTTGCAAAAACATTTATCTCATGAATTGTGAATCGCACAATAATAGGCTTGCTCAATCAAATCAGTTGGCAAATCTGCATGCAAATGGCCATCCCAATGTGACAGGATAGGCCCCCCTGATTATGAAAGTAGGTGGAAGCAGGATGTCAGTGGAGTTATAAGAAAAATCTGAGCCGTTGAATGTTTTCACCTAGTCTAAATTACGATTTGTATGGCGTTGGCAAGCCATAGGATCCAAAAGATGGTGTCCTTTGACCTCAATTTTCTGTATGGTGGCTTTTGTTTTGGCTTGCACACTGTGGAGTGTGCGTAAAATGTTGTTATCAGGCCAGTTTAAGACGAGCTGTCTTACTTATAATATCATTAGGAACAATGTTGATCAAGTAAAACAGACAGGAAATCGTAAGTTCATGCTGTCTGCATCTGCGCTGACTTCGCGTCTTGTTTGGTAATTCAGTACGTGTAGCACTACGGGAGGGCATATTGATATTGAATGTCGATTTATCAATTCTGTAGAAATAGTTATATTTCGATGGTACTGGATCAAAACATCCATCGTTTCGAAATTTATTCATATCTGTGATTTAAGAAAACGGTCCTCTTGGGAAAAAAATAATAAGTCTAGTAGTCCTAACGGAACGAATTAATTTCGAAAACTGTTCTGTTATTGATTTGAATAAGCCCCCTTTCCTATTTCGATATATCGATCAATCAATTATTTCTCAGAGAAAGAGATATCGCCCTTCTCTACGAAAGACTGGTGTCGAACTATTGTGACTGCAGAGTCCTGGTTGGTAATGGCGTAACCACAATAGATATTTTAAAGGCGTGACTCTCAACTTGTATTACCAAGAATATCGAGGGCAAATACGTTTTTGAAAATGCATTAAAGGGGAGATACTACCCTTTTCTAGAGGTTGTAATGCACATAACATGGTGTGCAACTCATCATCATAAACGCAGTGGATTCCTATGTAAACTTGCACATCAAAGTGCTGGATGGTGCATTTTTCTCTCTCCAGGGTGATGACCTTGGAGCAAGCATCATTTGTGATAGCACCAGTTTTTTTTTACTCCTGTTTTCATCCACGTCTCACCGTTTATGCATGCTAGTACGGAGGCTTTTCCTGATTTTCTGTCTGGATATAACGTTATCTTTATTTAACATCAAAGGGCGTAGCTAATTTCTGATAATTCTGTGTCAAGATAGAAAATCCAAAAGAGCCCCCACAGGATCATGCATAGAGATATCTAAGAGATGTGGGTGAAATCTCATGTCAAATAAATCGTGCCATCGCTAATGACGCTTGTTCTAAGATTATCACATTTGAGGGAGACAAATGCACCATTTAGCACTTTGGTGCGTAATTTTGCCTACAAACCCAGTGCACTCATAAACATAAGTTGCACTCCATGTTATGAGCATTACAGTCTCTAGAAAAGGGTAGTGCCTCCCCTTAAACTTACCCCCACCCTTTTCTTTTCAGATGAATATCATATCATCGGTGTGAATTTCCCAGCAAAACCATTTTTTTTTGGGGATGAGGGGAAATGGGGGAAGAAGAAGGAGCTTCTAAACAGCACTGACTACTGTGGTGATGAAGCGATGATTCAGGATGATGGACACATGATAAGAGTAATTTTCTTGAGGATCGACTGATCCCAAAATGAGTGAAAGAGAGAGAGAGGGAGAGGAAGAGATAGAAAGAGGGAGGGGGGGTGAGAGCATGCACCCAAACGCACTGCAGTAGAAGTGTTTTCAAAAATAATGAAAGATGATAGGTGCGAGAAAAAAAAAAGAAATAAGAGGAAAAATATTCTGCCAGTTTTATCCGCATAAATCCCAGGTAGGAATAGACATTATTTATCCTCAAATTTTGGTGACGTGCACATATTTAGAATTGCTTCTTTCAGAACACACCACTGATCATTTGAAGCCGTACTGAGACGCAGTATTGATGAAATACTCATTTCATTTTATTATAGATCTGTGAAAGCCGATTTACGTCATATTAGTGTTTCTTTCATTCAATCAAGACTAAAAATTTCTTGATTTCACAGATTAATAACATTTTTTTTTAAAGTTGTCATGTTACAAGACTTAACTTGAACCGCAAACTAAAAGAGCTCATCTCACACTGAATAAAGACCTCTTAAACTGTAGATCTGTATACATGCAGTCATGCTGCTTATTGGTAACTTCATGGGGCTTTCTGTTCCCTACTCCTCTTTCTATCTGTGCAGTGATATAGCATTTCAGAGTCTGTGTGTCTTTGTGTGTGCGCGCAGGAGTGTGTGTGTGTGTGTGTGTGTGTGTGTGTGTGTGTTTGTGTGTGTTTGTGTGTGTGTGTGTCTGTGTCTGTGTCTGTCTGTGTGTGTGTGTGTGTCTGTGTTTGTGTGTGTGTCTGTGTGTATATGTGTGTGTGTGTGTGTGTGTGTGTGTGTGTGTGTGTGTGTGTGTGTGTGTGTGTGCATTCAAAGTCTTGAAGGATAACCAAACAGAATGCTACAGTCAACTCCTCTGTGGTTGGGATCTGCACGTCTTTCTCTGTGAGTCTCTCCACATGTTTGGATAATTTTATCATCTTTGCATTACCTGAGATTAATGTGAGGAACTCTTTTTCTTAGGAGGAAGTCAGCATGGTAAATATATTCCAACAACTTCGTTCACTGATCGAGCTCTTAGGGTCACATCTGTCATCTTACTTATCCACCAATATCGAATAAACCTTTTCACTGGACTGTTTGTTTCATATGTCAGGAGAAAACAGAGGACGTGTTAGAAAAGCTAATCTGCCTTGTCCGATCTAGACGTGGAGCAACTGGTTATACTGTACATGTATGACTGAAAACTTAGTAAAATTTCATGACCGTTGTACCACCACTTTCTCTGTATCAGTCTGGCGATAGAGAAGCTATTGCAAACACACTCTAAGAAAACTGAATCTTCTGGTACAAAATGTGTAGGGATAAGGTCAGCAACAGAACATTACAAAAGAGAAAGCATAAACCCAGTCTTCTGAAGATCAGCCTGCCAGTCCTAAAATCAGTCTGTCATCAAGACCAGGAGAATGGGTGAAAAAGAATCCTTACGGAAAACACATGCCTTCTCTTTGGAACTAAAGCGAGCAGAAAAGGTCATCCCAAGGAATCGGCCCTTGGATTAGACTGCAAAGTCAGATAGTGCCGCCATCCTCAAATACCTCATCTTGCTGAAAAATCTAGCGGCTGATGACATGGTTGCTACAAGTTCCGAATACTACAAAGAATGTCTTCAACAGTTATACAGGTAAGCATCAAAGGCTGAAGCTAGCCAGTGTGGACGTGAAGAAAGGAATCACAATTCATACCTGTCTTGGGTTTGCTTTTGCAAGCTTGTGTTCCATATAGAAAGTTTTGAGCATGATCAGTCATAATTCCAATGTTTCATATGTCCAGCTTGAGCAGGAGTCCCAGTCGCGTCTGAGTGCTCTCAGAGAAATTGAACAACGCATACAACTAGACTAAAACGAAAACTTCTGTTTGCCTCAACATTCAGGGTTGTAATGTAAGTTAAGGAAAGGACATCAAAGTAATCTTCCAGCAAGAGGTTGATGGAGCTATCAGAGGGACACTGACTACCATGTCTAAGCTTTCCTGCAGGAGCAAGCTGCATAGATTATCCGTAGACAGATGTTTTCCACACAACAGTCTCTCTCAGGTTCCTTTGAGGGCGTGCTCAAAAAAAAAAAGAAAAGGCAGTCCCCACTATTCTCAGCGCTTTGATCTTCATGATATTTGATACCCCCCCCCCCCCCCCCNCCCCCCCCCCACACACACACACACACACAACACACACAGAGAAAGTAAAGGCAGTCCCTGGATACAGGTGCAGCCTCAGGGGATGATGATCTGACCACTTCCCACTCTGCATTTACAACATCAATACTGATGACCGTCAAGAAGTGGAATTTTGGTTGCTGGAAGGATTTCACAAACCATAATCATGTCAGAATCAAAGAAACACCAGTTCCTATTCACTTAGGACTAAAAGTACGTTCAGAAACAAGAAACCGAGTCTTGTTGAGCGTTTACACAGCCTTGATTTATGGGTTTCATATGAAAGAGTCTTAAGCATTTCTATGGACATTGCCAATACTTCCTGCTCTTAGTCCTACCAGCTATAACAAAGGGTGTATGTCCCATTCTCCCCAGGGATGGCAAACATCAAGAAAGGATCAACCAGGACATACTTGGACAGCAGATAAATGAAGTGAGAAACTTGAAGAAAGCCTTCAAACTAAAGAAAAAAAATCATCAAGCAAAATTTGCCAAATGAGTCAGGCTACTCCACTGCAATGTACATCCCTGAGAGCCTTTAAAGCTGCAGAAGAATATTGCTCCTACACACGCTCTAGAGCTGGCACCTTCAGACTTTTCTTTTTTTTTTCTTTTGGTCGTCTCGCTATTCCAAAGACTTGAAAAAGACTTAAAGAGACAACGTTTTGAGTTTGATGGTGAAGTAGATAGTGAACTAAAGACTGATATTACTGCAAGGAAGGGTCTTTCTATCATTAAGGACATATGAAGGTCACTATCTGATGGAATTTTCGTGTATTAAAGGGTGGTGACTACATAAAAACCAAGGAAACTTTCAGGTATCACTGTTACAAAACGTCCTCTTAATGGTCTGGCAAAGAACTTATTTGTCACCCCTCGTATGTATCATGAATCCCCAGTTTTGTTTTTTTATTAATATCGAAGTACCACTGAAAACACGTATATTTTTCGCTACAATTCTTCCCGTCTCAGCCAAGAAGTTGAGAAAATGAAAGCAATCTCAACTAGAGCATACTCAATTAGAAGGCGTTAATTGACCAACTTTTAAATTGGTGTCAAGCCTCCCACGACAAGTTGACTCCTTGCTTCCACCTAATTTCTGAAACTGCAGAATATTGTACTCATTTGGGCGTAGCCGCATGCATGCATTCACATTTGCCAACTTCCTTCAAATATTTGGACTCAGCAAGCCTACTATATTAGACGAAGTACACATACATGCGTTCTGTTCACTGTGCACGCCCATTTGTTTTTCCGCAGCATGATATTGATGTTTGCTGCTATCCATGGAGTGTTTGGGTTTTCCCCTTTCTACCCCTTTGAATTATTAGGGCTGCGTTTCTCTAGTATGAAATGACGTCATTTTGGGAATAAAAAGGCGGTCCGTGGGTGGGGCCTCAGAGATCGCCTGAAAACAGTTGTTCTCTCTAGCCAAGATGACAGGAGACATGCACTGACTTGCGGGTGGTCTTTGCTTTATTTGTCTCTCAGCTTCATTCATTAACATTCAGACCACCGTTGATTCTTGCCACATCCACCTCTGACACAGGGAGGGTCCCTCGCAGATCGCATGTAACAGAAAGTTAATTTGTGCCAACGGCAAATTTTAAACCACAGATACATGCCACCATTGTGTGATCTTCGAACAAGGTTGCCAGACTTTTTTTTTTTTTGGCGGAGCCCAGTCGCACATGAAAAAGAGCCAAAAACAAAAGACCCAAAGCATAATTATCTGAAAGTTACAAAGCATTATTTTATAGGAAAGTCAGTTTTGACCTAAAGTCTGCTGGAGCCAAAAAGGAACAAATAGCCAGTTAGTTATTTGGGAGCCAAGGGCTTTTAAAAAGAGCCAAAAATCCGAAAGAGCCAAGACAAGTCTGGCAACCCATGGACTGGAACTTGTATTGTCTAACTCAAAAGCTGCGCTAAAGCCATGGTCTAAACCCAATACACAAATCTCTGGCTCCGCTCCTTGGCTGTCTGAGACTAACAAGGCAAATATAAAATAAACAGAAACGCGCAGCTAATGTATGTCGACATGTTATGATAATCTGGTATTTGGCTCCGAAAGAGGCAATTTGGCAATTTTATTGATCCCTATTTTGAAGTCTAACACTAAAGCAACGCTGATTCCATGTCTAAGCTCCACCCACAAATCTCGAGACCCAGCTCACTGGCTGTCTGAGACTTTCATTTCCAAAATGATGTCATTTCATATTTCAAGAAGACCTGACAACGGCAGCCCAGATACACGTCGTCTGTATCAAACAATGCATTACATAAGTAAAACTTTCACAGTGAGTACACCATTAAAGCCCACAATGCCGATGAATATTAATATAAGCTGTAGAGGTAATTCCGCGAATGCAGAACGTTATCAATCTAAAAAAAAAAAACAAGAAACATTCGTTTATAACTCATTAGTCATGTGCAAATAAGAACGATGGGAAGGTACTGTAATCTTCGCCGAAGTGGAAGCATGTGAACGTGGACATTTACAAGCTCTAGCGAAGAGTCTTTATGTTAATGCATACCAGAAAGAGATGTGGTGTATTAATATTTTCCACTTCTTCTCTGCTACTCCCAATCACACCGCAACTGTCACTCCATTACTTTCATTACTGCTACCACCACCAACCACATCACCACCATCATCACACAATCACATCACAAAACATCATCATCATCACTATCACTAATACCACCGCCAGCATCATCTCTATCATTTTCACCACTCCGTAAACACCATCACCACTGCCACCACCACGATCTCCACTACTGCTGTCATCACAATAACACCACACAATCATCACCAATATCATCATCAGTATAACCATCACCACAACCACTATACAATAATCAATATCACTATAATAATCACCACCATGGGAGCATCTCGGAACAGCGCTCTTTTCGACTTCTTTGTTACAGAACAATAGATTGTAAATCCACGGAACAGAGTCAGTATCGTTCCTGTGGAATCGTTGTCGTAATCGAAAATGCGGGTAAGACGATGGAATTGATTTTGGTTTAGGAGAAACTCACATGCATTATATCTTAGAATGCTCGTGAGCTTAAATGAACAAAGACAGTTTTAGTGAAATAACCCACACAAACTCATTCCCAGTGCTCTTCATGGAGCTTATTGCCTATAATGTTAAGTTATTTTTTCCATATAATGGCACAGTGCAACATCCAGAGGCGTAGTAGGGTACGGCTCTGTCTTTCCCATGTGAACATGTTATTTGATGCGCACCATGCTCTCTGCATAACCTACAAGCACACACACACAGACAAACAAACCGCTACACACATACATCATACATCGTACAATCATACATCACTACTATCCACTTACCGTTAAACCATTGACATAGAATCAGGTAAGAAATATCTGAGTAAATCTAGTTGGCTAGATTAGCTAGTCTAGATAGGTTAGATACAGATTACAATTTTTCTAACCCCCTCTTAGGTACGCCCCTGGAAATATCTGAATATAATGTCATGTCTGGAAGGGACAGTCATGAGAATAACAGTTCAGTGAGGTCAACTCGACAACCCATGTTTCTCTCACCCAGGTATTGTTGTTGAAATCGAATGAACAAATAATATGCGTATTCGAAGGCGTACTCGCACAAGGGCGCTGTTCCATGGATTTCGAAAGAGCGCTGTTCGGTGGATCCTGTTACGTCAGGGGCGCTGTTCCGAGGACCCCCGACCACCATCCACACCACCACTAACAGCGGTAGTATCCCAGCAATTTTGGAGAAGGAGGAGCGGTTAGCTGCGCATTAGAAAACGGTGCAAGTAGGTCTTCTGAAATAAAGAGTGCTTTGTGAAAGACAACAAGCTTACTCTGAAAAAAAACTACTGCCGGTTTTGATTGATTAAAGCAGAGAAAAAATTAGTTACAACAAACTCCAAGTGCTCGGAGCGTGAAGAAGTTAAAACACTAGACTAGATACTAGATGTATATGCCTACGGTTCACAGTGAGTAAACTGCAAGTTTGGTATCGGGTTGTAAATTCTCGATACCTTAATTCTGTGACGTTAATTTCACCTTATTACTAACACTTATAGTCCACAGCTGAATATGATAGTGTGTTTTTTTTTTGTTCTGCTTTAGGCAATTAGATCAGCAGTACAGATATTTTGCGAGACCTGCGGCTACAGAGTTCGTCCCAAGACGTGGTTGGTACCAGTATTAGTCACTGTTCCGCAGTGCATTCATTTTTTTGTCCCTCGAGGACTGAAATCGTCAGATGCCATAGTGAAATTCGTAGTAATAATAATAAATTTGGAATTTCAGCTGAATCCTCATCAAAAGAATGAAAAGGAAGCATCTCTGAAAATGATTCCAGGCCCTGTAAGATAACACACAGCAAAATCCAGAACAACTTGAACGAGATAATTCAGAATCAAAATGCTTAAAATGGCACTGGCTGCACGTAGCAATTAGGTAATTTTTTTCGTTTATTCGTCGTGTACGTCTGGTGAAATAATGATCTTCTTCATTTCCGACATTGCAAAAAGAGGGGGAGGGGGGAGAGGAGAGCCTGGGAAGCATTGGTATAAATCACTTTAGCGGGTCATTCCAGTCTGGTCCCCAGTAATCCAGGAACGACCTTCACGTTGTAACTTGAGGCTAATAGCTTTCATGGGGTGGGACAAACAACACATCACGTGTTTCAGAACCATGTTTTCATTCAGTTACTTTTTAGCTAAAAATGTGGTTTCAATACAGTTTATGGTTTGGTTGACTCACTTGAAAACGTCAAAGTCAAAATAAATCTATGTTCTCCCGCTGGGACAAACTCTGTCACTTCACTTCCAGCTGTTCTGCTGTCTCTCACAAGCTTTGTTTCTGTGGCTATTGCCAATCCAGCCAAATTCTGCCTTCTTTCGGGACGGATAGGCAATACTACGACACAGATGTCAGCTTGGGTTATTACTCCCTACGTACAGATAGTGCATTTTCTCTATTTCTTACCCATTTCTCATGAAGATATCCATATATATAGGCGGCGTACGGAGTTTGATTTATAATTCAATAGAAATGAGTATAAGATGAATAACACTTTATTGAGCACACACAATATCATTTAATGACTTATTCATGCCTGGCTCTGTTAAGTACCGAAATTTCATGTGAAAGAGTACAACAGAGTGCTTAAAGGAGGAATCCCCCCCCTCCCCAACCCCCTCCCCTTTCTCCAATCTTTCTGTGATGAGTGCTATAAATACTACTGCGACTGTTTATGTCACCCTTCACCTGTCGATAGTTCGAAGAAGTTGTTCATTCAGTAGCTCTGTGTATATCCTTGACATTTTTTAAATATTATGAAGGGAGAAGGTAGTAAAAAGTCTTGTGTGTATATATAAGACCATGGTAAGGTATAGATGATGATAGTGTGATGGTAAATATCCCAGTTAGGGTACGAGGCTTAGGAAGGAAGTCAAGGACTTCAGTCACATCTATAGTATAGAGTGTCACATAAGAGAATCTGAGATGACTCCGTTTCCATACATTGAACAGTAGTACTGTATTTATTGAATAGAGTGTCCACATATAAATCAGTGTCTCGAAACATTCCAAAACAGGAACAGTCAAAACGATACCAAAACAGTCAAAACGGTACAAAACGGTGCGTATGCGGTCCGTACTCTGCAAAGAGAAATCATTACAGACATAAAAATCAAGTCCACTGAATCCAATATCCCTTCATCAAAAAGGCATTAACAAGAACATTGCCACTGCTTCTCGCAAGCAAATTAGAGATTTTGAATCAAAACCAGTCTTTTACCTCTATTACTATAGGCAAGCTTCAAAGTTCTACACAAAAACTCCCATCCTGCCAAAGTAATCAAAAACTAATAAAACATCTCTTTACTCACGCAGTTATGAAGTCTTAAACATATATATGAACAGGCAAGCAAGCAAGCAAACAAACAAACAAGACGATATTAGGCCTATTTCTCAAGAGACAGAAGGTCAAGTGTGTGGCGAGCGACGGGTGCTCCAGTTCTTAAAAGAACGGCCACTCACATCGCTAACTGGCCACGCACCCCTTTAGTCCTAGAGGTTGGCTACCCTTCCAAGACCAGGAATGCGTAACCATTAACAATTTAAATTTAAGCCAAATCAAATACAATTATTCAAAGAACGGATAGGCCTACCCATGAAGCAATGACAACAAACATGGGAATGATCAGAGGAAATACTGGCCATGCGCAGTGTGGCGTAACTGAAGCAAAAACCGATGACCAAGGAGGGAAATCACGCAAGAGAAGAGGACTGAAGGGCTGTTAATTATGAAGTGGGGGNGGGGGGGGGGGGGGGGGAGGGGATTATGACAATTTAAGTCAGCTTTCACCTGCCTACACTCGTCCTTGTCTTAACGTGAAGTCCTCCGAAAACTTCGCCCGAAAACTTCGTTTCACAGAAGAAAAACAACAGAATATTTTGGGCAATATTAAATTTGTTTCTTGACGGATTTTTTTTTTTTAATTTGCAAGTGAGGTGACACTGAGTAGTCTTAATAAAGTTAAGAAAATTAGGATCTGTCCGATGGTTATAAGTAGATCATTTAATCGCTACGGAAAGGGTACCTAAGCTCAGTCCTTATGACTGAAATGACAGAATTACTATAGTAACGGTTTCGCAGCATATCCAGTGACCTAATCAAACGAGGATATAATTAATGCACGATCCATAGAATATAAATAACAATCCTTCACAATAGTACAAAGTATGGACTCTAAGAATAGCAAAAAGTTACAATAGCATTACAACACTCAAAATGCCGTGCCAGCAAAGTAATGAGAATACAGCATGAGTATGAACAAATTCAATGAATACACCACGTCTCTTCAAAATTACTTCAATCAGTCTGATGAATAATGAAATCAAGGTCAAACAAGTAATACCACACCAACATCTTCCCAAAGGTGCAGTTCCTGTTGTACACAACACACTTACATCTGAAAGTATTTATGCCACTCAGACATTGTCAGTGGTCTGTAATAAACAGAATACATGTTCCATCCCAAAAGCAAATGTACGTTTAATAATGAATGGTGTTACATAGTGTAACCGAGTGACAAGACATAATAATTCTGGTAGATGTTCAATAAAGATCATTATATTAAGGGGGGAGGAATGTGTGCCCAGTATGATAATATTCTTAATTGGAACATATTGTCTACGAAAGTGTGTCGTCGGGGTTTCACCAAGTTTCTGTGCAATATCAATTTTAAGAAGAAAGTCCGAAAACTAAAATAACACTAGCAATGATCTTGTCTACCGGAGATCGAACTCAGGGTCTTTCAGTTTGCAAGTCTGAACGTGCTACCACTACACCATAGGAACGCTAACTTCACACAGCAATTTAAACTTTAAATACATAGAATACCTACGGACTGAACAGTTCCTTAACTTCCACGTATGAGCCTAACTTCCACCCCTGACCCCTATACATTTCCGAACTGCTCACTTTCCCACTGGCTTGTCCATAATATCATGTTCTCTTGACAACACACAGTGCTGGATGAATATGATGAGGTCAGTCTTATCATATCTCCTTCGATATACTGTCCACAATGAACCTGAGGCCATTTTTATGTGATTACCTCGGCTGTTCGAAATTTACCTCCCATTTGTCCTATTTCTCTGTCTATTGGTTACACCCTTCTCTCTATTGTTACCCAAAGGCAATAATGAGACATCCCGCCGACCTTCACCACGTATAACTGATGGAAAGGCAGGGAGGGTGCAGACGACGAGGGATAACATCTCAATCGATATAATGGGAGGGGTATCCTTCAAAAAAATACCTAGTAACGACCATGAGGGGATGGGTGTGAACGTGGGTAATGTTACCACCAAATGCTTGTCAAGTAGATTTACTCAAAAAATAAAGAAGTACACTAGGAACGAGAAATCTTTTACAACATAAACCTACACATTTATATTTGATTTATATTCATTTAAATCGACCATAAAAATATGTCATGTTCATTGTATCCAAGTATTCTGTTTTATATCCCCTCTGTTAATTATTTCCGATTTTTGTCAAATTTTAAGACACAAGTGTTGAATGCCTAGAATCAATTCAAATAGTAATAGCGCAGTAGTATGAGGAACAACCTTCCCCTTGTTGTTGTTGTTGTTGTTGTTGTTGTTGTTGTTGTTGTTGTTGTTGTTGTTGTAGATCTGGATCTGTCCCTGGTGCTGAATATATCAGAAATGAGTTTACGAGGTAAAGAGTATAAAAGTGTGATATTATTTGCAAAAAAAGGTGTTCTTGTCGTGGCTTTCTTCTTTCAACACAAAATTCTTTTGACTGTGCCTAATGGGCTTCCTTTACTCTTATTTTATTACATAACAAACTTATGGATCAATAACTCGAATCATGGATTGTCGGAACTATTTCAAAGAAGGAGCTTCTTATATCAGATACAAGAATATTCCTTGTTGGATTTCGAAATCGGTTCACGTGATCCTGTTAACCAGCTTGATCATAGTAACTTACCTCTTTTAAAATATTTGCCTTGTGGTTAAAGTGAAAAAATGTTTTTGCGTCCTTGTGATTGAACAGGAAGTTGCTAGGCAATCAGAGCTGATTCTGGGGCATTTCCGGGATCACAAAATGGCTTCCCTGAATAACACAAGCGCTTTCTAGGCCAATAACGAAAACAGTGACGCATTAGCTTAATGTGGCCTGAGGTTGTCTGTATGGGATAGCCACATCATGATCAACAAGGAAATTTACTTAATCGATGATTTAGGCGTAGTGAGCCGGATGACAGCGGAAAGAGATTGTCACATATTTAGTCCCAGATAACACCATGAGCCAAACGCATATTTTGGTGAACATTCTTCACTAAATGGGCATGTATGCGCAAAATTACAAATGAGAAACTGTCACTAAAATCAAGTGTAGTATATTGCTCTTCATGTAGTTTGCCTTTAAGTTACTTTACTTATTCACCTCTCCAAAGTTTCACCACTGTAAGCTGTTCCTCATCTTTCAGACATTTTCTTTAGAGTCTCAAGTAAACCCATCTTCTCTAAAAACAGAACCTATCTTCTGTTCCTAATTGAAGACATGATACATGTCATTTACTGCATATCACCCGAGGATTAACAGCGAGTTCGTGTTATTACGTCACCTGCCTCGCACCTGGCTGAGTAATAATGATGTCAAAAGATGTCCTGCACATTCACTGGACTGGTCCAAATCTTTCATGCTCCAATCTAGTAGACTATTCTTAGAAATTATATCGGTTTAGTGAGATAATTTTCATGTAACTTTCAAACTGACCAGCCTTTAGTGCGTTAAATGTACACGACTATCTCCCTCGTCAAATATCATTTTTAAAGCAGGGTGTGACCACTGCGTTCTTCATTATGGCTAATCATTTTGCTGGTACGGATTATTATGTCTTATCATTACTTTCCCTTTCCACCCTGCTAGTCACTGAAGAGATGGGCAAAGATCAACGTTGTCTTCCCTGTCCCATCCTATTCCATCTCCCAATAACAAGAAAGCAAATTCAACTGAACAGTCAATTTACCAAAGGTCTTTTGTTTGTTTCTTTATTTGTTTATTTCTTTGTTTGTTTGCTTGCTTGCTTGCTTGTTGTGATGCAGTCCCTAACACTATAAGGCCCACTGCAAATGCATGAAGATGTGATCTGGTATGATGTGATTCATATGAAAACGCTCGAAAATTATAAAGTTTCAGTTTCAGATTGTTTTGAGACCAAAGCCAACCCAAAAATAAACAGATGATAGGCAATTGCACATATCCCCGCAAATCTGCGCGATGAGCTCAGATACTAGATAGTAAATGAAGACCCTTGTCTTATATAATTAATAGCCAAGGCGAAATGTTCACTTCCTGACAGACACTATTCCAAAAACCACATTTTTGCACTGTACTATCATTCCAGTTTATAAGTGTTCTATGTCCACTGGCAAAATCCTGGGATTCCTTCGAGATGTGTTTAGGTAAGGTTTAAGAATGAAGTGAGGGAGGATTTGTCCGTAAATATTGTTTATAAGCTCTCCCATGGGTGCTGTTTCTTCTTAACAGTGCCCCTTATATTAAATCAAGATAACAAGGTTAAAAAATGTAAAAAGTCCACTTAACATAAACCCAGACCACAATAGTGATATACAAGTACACCATACAATATTCGACGAAAACAGGAAAAATTATAAACCATTATGACATGTTACCCAGTACAGTTTATACCGAACATTCACTTACACCAGTCTGCTGGCAGTTATTCTTACTTCCATTTGTAATAGTGAAAGTTTTGTAAAGCAATTTCTACATATTTTGCTAATTTAACTAAGACATTTTCCTTTTACAATCAAAGAATTCACTGGCCTTAAACATATTAGGACATTAAATAAAATCCTCTATAAATCTACGACCTTCAGATACCAATAATTCATACTGAAATAGGACATGATATATGTGTCCTAAACTAACAAGAAAATGACATTTTCTGTTCTCTAGCTCTAGACTATCCCCTTAACATTCCCATTTCTACAAGTAGTTTGTGATTACATGCAAGGGCGTAGCGTAATGGTAGTCAAATAGTCACTGACTACCGCTTGGAAAAAAAAACGCCTCATAAAATGTTGAAAAAAACAGATAAACAACCAAAACCGACTAAAATAAGAAATGCCAGCGCTGATAGCCCATAATGAATTCGCAACCTTGTAAAAGATTAAACCGAAAGAAAAAAAAAAGTTGCACAAGTCATTTTTATCACAAGAGTGGCACTTGCACCCTGACAGAACCCCACACCCAGCCTTGGTTGCGATGCCCTGTTTGCTAGCCAAGTAGTCATTTTGGATTCGTACTACATAGATTAACTCGCCGGCTGCTCCACTTCTATTGGTTAATTTATTCACAAAAAAATCAGCGCTTGAACCCAGATTGAACCCAGTTGCACCCACTAGCACAGCCTGTAGGCAAAAATTTAAATCACTACGGAAGAGAAGCGAGGTCATGAAAGACGTCAGTTATGAATCCTGTTTTCGTTCGCTGACTTGGAATGGGGTCGCGCGTATTGGCGAAGGCTTGTGTCTTTTCTTATAGTTACAGGCCTAAAAGTGTACTTTCACTATTGGGTCCTATACTTAGGAGTTATATTTCATCTCCCCTGTTCTCTCTTTCGGCATGCCCTGCTTCCAGTAATAAGGGTTCCAGGGGGCAAATTTTGATATCATGGGAAACTGTGTTCATTTTATTTTATTTTGCCAGGCACTATTTAGCCCTGGGCTGGAACTGCCAGGTCAAGGGTGTGCTCAGGCGGAAGAGGAGGGGTTTGGCGTTGACCAGTGAAAAATGAAGGCTCTGTTTACAAATAGCAACCAAGCTCAAAATTTCAATGGCTTGCTAGGGTTGCGTCAGTCTTAAAATTTGGGCCACATAATGAGCTTCAATCTGGTATGGGTCTGGGTGAAAGCTAAAACTGTAGGTTTAGAGGGCAGCTCAGAATGTTAATACAACCCACAGAGGAAAAAAGGGTCCAATACCATTACAGGTCTGTAACCTTAACGCAGTACCTATAAACTAGCTAGATCTACTTTTGCACTGTGGCTATGGGAGCGCTCAATCTGTAAACAATGTATAGGCTTTCAGATTATCGACGAGGAAAACTAGCTAACGTTGGCAGAAACGTATTGTCACCCTTTGGAAATGGTTCACAGATGAAAAAGGATGAAGGGTGACGACTGAATTTTTAGAA
This sequence comes from Ellobium chinense, assembly GCA_033807755.1. NCBI lineage: Eukaryota > Metazoa > Mollusca > Gastropoda > Ellobiida > Ellobiidae > Ellobium > Ellobium chinense. The sequence goes on from JAWQUT010000177.1 coordinate 174,606, forward strand.
AACATTGAATACTTATTAAAATGTATTAGACAAATAGATAACATGTTGGTAATCTAAGATTTATAGATTACATGGACGCTATCCTCATAAATAATCCTGTGTGTGTGTGTGTGTGTGTGTGTGTGTGTGTGTGTGTGTGTGTGTGTGTGTGTGTGTGTGTGTGTGTGTGTGTGTGTGTGTGTGTGTGTTATTTTTGTCTCATACTTTCCATTTCAGTCTAAAAAAAACTTGTAACGATGCGTCCTGCCTTTCCATTTGTCTGACGTTATAGATACATTTATTGAATTAGATTGCAATCATATCTTTACAAGGCAAAGTACTGTACTCAGTTTCGGTTCCATACTTTTTAAATACGCAGTATCGCACTAATGTTTAAATTGTTGTGTCGATCCAGCACTAGTGGCTTCCCCGTTGTGCTGCCACTCTGGTTATATGCTTTTCCCCTATGCACGACGTTGAAGCAAAGTTAGTGTGAAAACTGTACAATGTTATTCTTACGTTAAAAAGAATAAACCACGCATAACTTTCGCCAAATTTCATGACTTTCCCAAACAGGCTACAAAAAGACGATGTCCCCCCTAAAATGGTTTTTCATAAAACAATTTATCCCACCATAGGGGAAAATATCTTCGAATGGCAACATTTCCTCCCCCTGCCCGGAAGTTAACTAGCCTTACCTGCCCTTCCCCACGACCACCTTGTCTTTGTCGTATGTTTCACGACAAACGGTAAAGTTCTAAATTAACGGTGGTTAATCTTACCCACCATCAACCTTATGAATGTTATTCTAACATCAAAAGACTATAGCATAACAAATCTGTGTATCAAGATATTTAAACTGTATTATTAGATTGCTATTACAAGATCTCGTCATAGAGTCCAATACTTTTGAGAAAGGATGGGATCCTGTGAGGCCCCGTCTTTTCAAACGGCCCTTTTATCGAAGGCGGATTAAAAAGTACTTTTCAGACATCAATGAATTCTGAACATTCTAATAGTATAATAATAATAATATCTAATAGGATATGTGCTGTGGTGAATTGACAAATACATCCATACCAGCACAATTAGGCTTCCCCCACAGACAGATAGGTAAGAATGTGTTGGATAAAAATGTGAGTGTCCCAATCTAAGGCGGCTTAGCACACCCTTGTCTTGTCAACGAGGCTGAGATGTCCTTTGGGTAGGTCCTAATTGTGATTTAAGTTGGCAAAGTTTATTTGATGTTTACAAGCTCCAACGAACCTGTCAGCTATCTTGGATGAAAACATTTATAGCTCTTTAGGTCTGAATGAGGGAAATCTGTTAATTAATGCAGGGTCGGTTTCAAGGCCAATTTTGCCCATTTGATCGGCAATCGCGTTTCTTTCAATATCAATATGACTTAGTATTCAAGCAAACGAGACGTCCTTTCGATCGCTCACATTTGATATTTTTTCTTTTAATTGCTTCAAGGCATAACGGCAAATCCGGGAGTATCAAAAACGTGTCATGTTTTTAGAATAATACAGTGCATTGTATCAAGAGTCTTAAATGGCTCTTCCTTCAGCTGTGGACGTGGAGGCATTTGGGTTTGGGGCCACAGCACGTATGCCCTGGAGATGAGTAAGTTGCTGCTCCCACTACTTTGGCATCTTTTGAACTGTCAGTATGAAGCGACTTGTGATTACGACATTTATAAAGTATTTGTCCAAAGTTTTGAATGTACTTATTTATCGGAGTGGTGCCTTCGCAACATATTGTAAGATCTTGAAGTTTGCATAAGATCCATGAGAGTTTTTGGCGAAACTTTAAATGGCTGGACGCCTGTTTAGAATGTGTTTCAAAAAGAGGCTTATTCACATCACGGATATAATATGATGGTTTCGAGGGCTTAATAGTTGCAGGAGCCTAATTGGTTAAAAAAAAATGGACTATCAAAGTCGATAGTAATTCGTAGCAAAGCATTGAACAGACTACAATATGAAACCACACCGCAAAAGTGGTGAAATTCAGTCTTGAATTTGTTAAAAAATAATTTGTTACAGAGAGTGTTTCCCAATGGCTTCAGCGGATTTCATTTGTGCGGACCTGTGATCTGCAAAAGAAGGCCACATATTTAACCCCTTTTCACCTAATCTAAAAATGTGAAAAATCTAAATGAAGGACACCCACTGTAAACAGTAGACTATATAATTTGAGCACAGTGATGGCACCAGACCTGCAGACTAAGCTTGGCCTTCTCGGATCGTTCCTGTATTTCGAGGAGAAGTTTTTATTCAATGGCTCAAAAAGACTCTTACAATTTGACTCCTGCAATCTAATACTTTCGCTGTTTTGCATTGTGCATCATATAAATGAGAACAGGAAATGCATCTGTGATATTGGTTTCGCATGCTTCATTAGCAGTTTACTTTTGTACGTCTTCGAGATCGATTTTTATATGAGATTTCCTCTTATTTCTCAGTAAAGCTCCAAACTTATCTTCCACTTCTTATCATTTCGTCGATCAAATTCATAATGATATCTCCAACAAAGATTTTCTATACCATCCAGGAAAAAAAAACTTGGAATAAAACACAGACCGGTTAAAATAGCAGCCATCACAGTATCAGACCTGCCTGAAGTAACAAAACAATATTTAGCATGGCAAAATTAGGTGCAGAGTGACCCACTTTAGAATTATAGAAAAGTGGCATAACAGTAAAGGGGTGGCACTGACAATCCGAAACCTCTGCTACCTGTGTAAACTCAACAAGAAAGTAGAAGCAAATAACAAACTCAGAGGGTTCTTCGACTTCCACAAGAGCTCCTGCAGCAACAAAAGCATTCTTTACGGCATCTTGCATCAAGGCTTTGGTATGGATTGAAGGACCGAGAAAGGTAGGACTCTCGATTAATATATCAAAGGTATTTTCCGATATCTTCATAAAATAATTTTGAAATCCGAAATCTGCGGTGATAAGCTTTAGTTGTTGTTCATATTCCTTCCTGAAGATACTCATGATGTCCCTGCTGAACCGCACATGAGCAATGTTCACATCAGAGTTCCAGCAAGATAAGTAGTCACTAATTATAGTTTCCCAGGAAGGCTGTCTGCTCCAAAGCGTTTTTTCACACCTACCTTTTTGAAGGGAGAAAAGAGAATTGCATTTAGTGACTTTGCAAGTGATAGTTCCTGATGTACATTCCATCTTCTCCCAAGAAAATGCAGGAACGTTTGCTTTGCTCACTTCCATTTTCATGATTTCGTTGGCCACAGATGCTGTGATAAAGAACCGAAAGAGAGTACCCGCGGCAAATTCTTCGTGCTTAGTCACAGACAACTTCGGGAGGTTACATTTGGGCAAGAGATTCATGGGCTGGTTGGAAAAGTGAGCGGCACTGCACATGTAGCAATGACGGTTTGAGTATGTCTTGCCCTTAATCTGAACAAAGGAATGCAAGGAAGAACATTTATGTAATAGAGTTGGGTTACCGCAGCCAGTGCAGGCTGACACAGCACAGCCATCACAGTAATACGCATTGTGTCCAGTAGGTGGCTGCCAAAATGCCCTTTCCGGCGACTCCAGTATTACATTGATAAATTCAGGTGCAGAATACTCGTTCAGATACCTAGACTCCAAAGTGAAGGTTATATTAACTGTCCACGCCAAAGGTGCGTTAAGATCTAGAACTGACCAGCAGCGCCAACAGTCTTCGTTGCGGAAATGATGCCCTGTTGTGGAATCAGTGACAGGAAAGAGTTGTGTTACTATGTAGGGATCTGGCTTTATACACCTGCTGCGAACAAACTCATCCTGGTAGTCATCAGGGCATTCTGATATTAACATGGCATTGATGATATTACTACAGACTGCTCTCGTGTTCAGAAACTGTCCCGCGTACTCTAATGCCGTGGCGTGGACAGACTGGCACTGTTCTTCAAAATCCTCGCAACATACATTATACAGTATACACTTAAAATCACAGGAGCAAGGATTGTTTGATAAATTATCAGCGCTGCCCTTGTCTTGACAACGATTATGACACGACCACTGTGAATCTGTACAAATCTCGTCTGTGGCGTTTGACATTGTGCACATCGGTAACTTGTCAGGATCGGGATAAGAGTATTTGACACGAGAGTAACACTGACTGGTAGTGGCCAATGGCTCAGGTTGCGAGTCGTCTAACAAATGACCGCTATGACTATGAGGTTCCTCTGGCTGAGGGACAGCCATGTCATTTGGAAATACCAGACTAGCTTCTATTAGAAACGTCTCTTCAGTCTGATTCAAAGAGACATCGCCTTTGTAGTGTGATTCTGTCCTGTTTTGGAGGAGGCCACTTTCATTCTGCATAACTGCTCTTTGATGGCCTGCTTGTCGTAATGGTGGACAGTCAGACATGTGATTTGCATCATTTTCATGCAGTTCTCTTAAAGTTTCCAAGGACTTTGTTTCGTTGGTTCTGTCCAACAGTTTATCTTGGGAAGTCGTATTGGCGATGAGATCGGAGGAGTCACCATCCTGAATTTCACAGTCTAGTTTTGATGAATCTGTACCAGTTGACAATGCATTAATGACTTTCACATCTAAATCCTTTTTCTTGCCATCTGGAGGGTTTAGGAGCTGGGAGACTCCAGCAGATAATGCCAGAAATATTAGAAAGTGCAATGAATGCATTGTCATACTGAGTGGAAACTGTCGATGAAAGCCTGTTTCTCCTGTTTGAAAATTTGTTAGTCATGCGCAAATGGCATTTTTTTTGACAATACTCGTTTGCATGACTCGGTGTCGTTATCCGTATTCATGGAAAGGCAAAATGTGTTTGTGTAACTCGATTTTTAAAGAGTGGCTTCTGTAAGCAATATATACCCAGCGTATGAATGATGTCTTTAAAAATTAAACTATCCCTACATGCGACAGTTTTTCTTGTATGTTTATAGTACCCAAGTGAAAAAGACAATGTCTAGTTTCTTACAAATCTCGACTCCTTCCGTGCGCTGGAAATGTGAACTCATGCAATTCTTGGATGTAAACTTTCAAGTAAGTCTTATTGTTTTTCCTGGTGCAAAGTATATAAATCCATTCGGAGTTTCAAAATAAAATGAATGGTAGAAATTGTCCCTCATGGGTGCAAGAAAATGAGCTCATAGTGTCTCCACTGCCACTGAAGCCAGATTGTATGACAAGCATGGAGAAGGGTTGCATTAGAGTCACACAGTAGTTATATTTCATCCCAACTCATGACGTGACCACTGTGCTGGTATCTGACATTACAGTGGCTAACAGGCTGCTCTCAACAAGGAAACCTACAGCTATATAACAGATTTAGATGTCAAATAAGCAATATATACAGGAATGACAATAAACTGCTCTGACATTCCAGTCTGCAATAACTGACGACGATTACCCCGGGCGGATTAGGCTCATGGAAATAGAATGTAAACTGTGATAACGGGTGGTCTCTGAAAACGTTCACTTATGTTCACTGAAGCTCAAGAGAACCACAACAGCCTCATAGGGATGAGTGTGACTAAATATCGCAGCTGTCTTAAATACTGTTCTCCTCGGTACGGGCATCTCGCGGTATCAGCGATCTGACACCTCGAAAAGTAGGGCGTGACTGGAAAATAAGCATGACGATTCGATTACCTAGCAGGAGACTCTTCAAGAATAGACATACAGTGTTTATTTCATCGCTGCCGATCCACCTTCCATTCTCACCGTAAAGGGGAAAAAAACTCTCCGGCAAAAAATACTCCCGGTTATTTTTATTTCTTAGGAAAAAAACACTGCAGTCAGGCAAATCACACTCCCACTACGGAGGAAAACGAAACTCTTCAGGAAGAAAAATGCAGTGAACGAAAATGAAAAAGGAGGGGAAAGTTAGATGTTATTATCAGATCAGTCCACATGACGTCATGTGGTTGGAGTGACTTTACTGTAAGTTTACTGTAAGGAAATTTACAAAATTATTCTCCACGGTAGAAAGCATGCTGCACAAGTAATTGCAACAGTTTTAGCTACAATAAAAAAAAGTTTCTTGTCATCTCAGAAGATACTGTCACCTTCACCCTTCCCCTCAATCACCACTCAATTTCCACTACCACTAATTCTATTATTACCATTACTGTCGCTACTGCTGCTGCCACAACAACGACAGCAGCAGCAACAATAACAATAACAACAACAACAACAACAACAACTACTACTACTACTACTACTACTACGTTTAGTTGTTGCTATCACGTCTACTGTCACTGAATGCCCCACTACTATCACAGGCAATAATTGCTGCTGTTGCTCTGCTGCTGCTGCTACAACAACAACAGCTACAATAACTACAACTATTATTTCTACGTAAAAAAAAATTTTTTTAGAAGTGGAAGATGAAAACCTTTAAATCTTTAACCAGTGGGTAGCTATATCGCTGTTGAGTAATTCCGGTTTTCCACCTGATGGCTATCATTGTTTCCATATTTCCGAAGCAAGATTAAATGAATCCTGTCTTACTTGGTTAAACTTGTTGGGAAAGAAGTACATACAGTGTACTAAGTAGAACAAGTCACAATATGTTCAGCGTTGCATAGTTCTTCTCACACTTTTGCTATTTGGTTTCATGTTATGTGATTATTTCCACTCTGATTATTTTATACTCTGCTAATATCGACTCTGATAGTCCCGTTTTGTTGTTTGTTTTTTTTTTTACTAATTAGGCTCCTGCACCGTTAGTGCTCAGTATGTACTGCATTAGAAAAGAACATTGCGCACCGCAGTAATGCACAATAAGCTACAGTGAAAAGGTAGTGGGTCTCTTCAAAGTACTTTCCGCAGAGCTCAGGTTATTCTTAACACGAACTTTGTAGTATATCATTCAAGTTCAATTCTTTTTTTCATCGAGAAGACTTTTATAATGTCCGGGTAAAAGAGAATAATTCCATCTATATATGTCTTTTTTAACTTCTCCAATCTTTTCTTATCGTTATTACTACAACCTCTGTTTTGATTTTACTTATCAAAGTCGGAGTTATTAACGCTGTTATATTTATCGCTCTTTAAAATTGCTCAGTTAATCTTTTATCATTGTTTTACAGCCCTTCCATTTAAGTTAAGGAAAGAAAGAAGCGAAAGTGGACAGTCTAACGAACACGCCCATTTTATCAAGAGCACATAAGATCAGTACAACAATCTGAGAGTGTAATTCTTGTAAAATTAATAGGGCCCAGTAGTATCTACTATGAAGATGTTAGCACTCACAAATAGCAGACATGAAACAATCGGAACTGCAATATATCTGGATAGCTGTAATTTTATGCAGATCGGACATTCTGATCATACATATCAGTAATAAACGAAAAATATTTGAACAAATGGATATCAAAGCTTATAATGAATGGAGAAAGATTGCCTTCATCAGATAAATTTAGAATTGTGCGACCTCTATAAACCCAAACAATAACGTGCAAACAAGAAAAAGAAAACATCGCTGAATAGATGTTGACATTCTAACTTCTTTCACCTCTTAGCCCCACTTTTATATGTGATCTTCCCTATGAAATGCCTTGTCGTCTCTGTCACAAACAGCATACTGTACATCGCGACAAACTGAGTAGTTTGTCTGCATCATCAGAATGTATGTTGAATAAAAGCGTGCAGAGTGTAGACGTATGTGATACTTGGGAAGATTGAATGTCCGGGTATGTAAAGGCCGGGTAAAATTAGTAGGGCGACTCAGCCTTAATGAGTACATCAGCATTACTGGAGATCCATGTTTGGAATGTGAGTTACAAGTCCCTGAGGATCGCCCTTATATTCTTTTTTCAAGCCATCATGAAGGGTGAGTAGTATGAAATATATCGCTTCTTGCAATACGCGCTCATTCCAGGAGGTGTGCATATATGTGTGTTAGATAGTACAGGGCGAGCGAGGTTAGGAGTGATAGGCTATTTTAGTAATCTAAGGAGGGAACTGCGCGAAATAAGATGTCGTTATTAGTTACTTGGAAGGGAGCTGGATACTTCGTTATGAAGATATAGATAGAAGGGTAAGAACGTAGAGAGTAAGACCGATAGATGCAAATTAGTATGCGGATACAAAGGGATAGCAAAAGAACATAAGTACAGTTAGGGGAGATAACGGTCTCTAAATTACAATGTTTGTTATGAATGTATGTTGAGACAAAAAAGATATGTCGATTGAGAATAATTATGTAAATTGATTGTCTCAGGCTGCCAGGGTCGGCAACGCTGACGCCACATGAGCCAGTGCAACCCTCCAGGGCCCATCAGAACTAGAGGACTCATATCATAAGATGAGTGGTTGCCCATAGGGCGGTTGTTAAAATATTACCTTTTGTTTGGGAGGATTTCCATTTGTGGGCCATCCTATAAAATGCAGGGAAAAACGAGATCACAATATCTGAAAACGACCAATTTTCTTTTGTGTGTATCCTCCACATAAACTCAAGCCCTTCTTTATTATACCAGCCCTTTCAAAATAATCCGTCTTTGGTATGTTTGTGTGTACGAGTCAGGAACATATTGTAGGATGGCCCACATATGATGGAAATCCTTCCCTGTTGTTGCCCAAAGGGCCTGTTGTTACGTTGCCCATCGGGCGGTTGTTAAGATATTAAAATGTGTAGTTGCCCATAGGGTGGTTGTTAATATATTAAAATGAGTAGTTGCCCATAGGGCGGTTAAGATATTAAAATGTGTAGTTGCCCATAGGGCGGTTGTTAAGATATTAAAATGTGTAGTTGCCCATCGGGCGGTTGTTAAGATATTAAAATGTGTAGTTGCCCATAGGGCGGTTGTTAAGATATTAAAATGTGTAGTTGTCCATAGAGCGGTCGTTAAGATATTACCTGTGGTTGCCCATAGGGCGGTTGTTAAAATAGTACCTGTCGTTGTCATAGGGCTGATGTTGAGACGTTGGAAAGTAAAGATGTAGACGTTTACGTAACATGTAATTAAATAATATTTGTGTGAGCCTGAACGAGTGGGTCGTTGAGCTGAGTTGGGTTTTTATATTTAATTAGACTTAGAGTTAGGCTTTCATCTTTTTCTTCTTCTCTTACTGTCGTCTCCCTCTTCCGCCACCCAGTACAGCTGTATCCCCGCTACCGCTTTGGGTGACTGGTGACGCAAGTGTACGCCCCTGTTGTTTCTTCTACCTCTCCCTTTCATCTTCTGTCTATATGCTTTTCTTCCAGTTTTTTTTCTCTGTCTTTGTGCGAGGCGGTTTGACTGCCACGTAACAGTCTCCAAGAGCCAGTTTATTCTTCATATACTGTACTATTTAGGGGAGTCTTTATTTTGCCGGGGAAGAGCAGAATCCTTGGGGTCGGTGGTTCTGTTGTGTTTTGTTGGGTTTTTGTTTTTTTTTGCCTGGACCAGCAAGTGTATTTTTCCCGGAATAATAACATTCTCTGTGTTGTTGTTGTTGTTTTTTTCCTGGAGTGTTGTTTATTCCAATTACACCGTCCTTTCCAAGATGCGCGTTTACCCACACTGTTAATGCAGGAAGCGCGGCTCGCATAGCGCTGCTTCAACAGGATACGAGTCGAGTTGCACTGGAACACGCCCAGTTATCCTGTATGAAAGAGATATACAAGAAGTGGCATTGTTTCTTCTTCCCGTTAAGTCCTGTTATTTCATGCTCACCTTCCGCGTCACATGCGTCACTCATGGCGAGTACTTCTGTTACATATGTCAAATTCATGACGTAGTTGAATCCAATCCAGTGGATCTCGTTCCATTGATATTATCGGCTTTCTCATAGCAACTATACACAGTGGGTATACTCTGGTATTGGAGACGACAGACCTATATATTTATCAATATTATTATAGCTTTATGGGCCGTACTTTTTACGACTTTATAGCTGTAGCCTGGCCCAGTCATGGTCCCAACCATTCAGTCCCAAATCAATTGATAGGTCATGTTCTGCTCAACATTTTGGAAGGATTCCATATGTGGTAACTCCAACAACAAGCTTTTGACCCGTACCAATGAACATACAAAAGAGGGATTATTTTGATGGGGCTGGTATTAAAAAAAAGGGCATGTTTTTTTTGTGGGGGATACACAAAGAAAGGAAGAAAAATATGACCATCTACATCAGATCTTACAGTCTTGAGTTAGCCGATGGCTAGTCTGTAAGTCAATACATACAGTGATTTAAACAGTGTTAGTAGAAACACCAATCATACAATGAACATCATACATCATACATAGAAGATAAGATAGCAAAACTTCAGGTTTGAGACGGACTTGAACTCGAGTCGGTAAGCAGGTTCACAGATTGTAAGACCAGCAGATCTGCACACAGTTAATGTATCTTATATAAATGAAAAGTAGATAGCGCCGATTCAGTACATAAAATATACAGAAAAACTGCCCGAACATCATGTAAATGATTATTGGACATGATTTAGGTCATGATACAGGCCCAAAAATTGGAAAAAATCGACTGTTCTCTGCATTCCCGTATTGTGTATTTGCTGACTACTGTAATCACGTGTCAGAAAGATTGAAGAAGTCTAAACCATTTTTAATACTTCGTTTGTATAAGTTTAACACTCAATTTGAAACAGGCATTGCAATTATCCACATCAAGAATGTTTGAGTCCACGAAAGCTGTGAACTAGGTTCCCATAAAAGCAAATCTAAATATTTCTGATAAATGCATTTTTTTAAAAAAAACTACTGACAGATGGCGTACACCACTATACAAAGCTCACGTCAAATGCACTTGCTTGCGTAGCAGCCTACAGCAATGTAGGACCATCCTGGAGTGAGGGTATTGTTGTTTTCAAAGCTTTAAAAACAAAAACAAAAAAAAAAGCAGCAAAGGTGGTCTGAAAATTCTGGGTGCTATAAATGAATTAAAAATTACTGACTATAGCATTAAACAAAGTGGCAAACATTGCTTTCTTAACTGCAGCTTTACACCTCGCTTGAAACATGCATTGCGTTTATCCAAAGCTTCATGTCAGCACGTCATATTCCGTGAAGCTGTAAGCAATATTATTCTCACCATTTCACCGCAGCCGAGTTTGTTTTTTTTTTTAATAACTGTATGAAGAAAACTTTTTTTATTTCAAACTCTATCACTGTCAAACAATAGTTTCTAGTAAGGGCAAATTGAAAGAGGGGGCTATGCAAAATTTGACCAAGATTGATCTAAGCAAACCGGAGATATTCCAAAAAAAAACGAAAATCGTATATTGTCAGACGGACTTTAGTAAGATTTAAGAGAAGTGTTTATTCTAATTGAAGGAGAGTTCGTGAGCTTTTATAGTATTAGCGAATTCATAGTGATTAGGGACGTCATTTTGTCTTGGAGTCCCCACAGAGGAATTCGAACTAGGCTAGGCTCCCCCTTGACAATATCTTCTCGTCTACTTTTAATTTTCTTTGTCCGTTTTCCTTCTGAGACAGAGACCGAATAGAGAACTAAAATGGGTTCGGGAAAGGGTCTCTGCCTGCCTATTTGTACGAGAAGGCCTTATACTTCACTCTACGATAATCAGCATGTATGTAACTTTAATATAAGTCAACCTTACCTAGCGCATCCACTTATGCACACACACGAAGAGACAGGGGAAAATGGTGAGAGAAAGAAAGTAAAAAACGGACCAGGGAAGAACGGATGATATTATTTCATACCAGAGATGAGGTTTTGTAAGGATTAGGAGAGGTTGTGCAGGCGAGTTTATGTGTGAGTGTGTGTGTATGCGTACATTTGTGAATGAGCGCGTGTGTATGGAAAAGGGTGGAGGGAGGAGAAAGGGGAGAATGAACCATTACCATATCAAAAGGCTGGCGCCCGTGAGAAAAGTCAAACGAAGTCGCAAAGTCAAAAACGATTTTTGCTGTGAGTAATAGACTGATTCCGTCTGAGACGGAAAGAGAGCGTCGCCACTTTAGAAAATCCCGTGAGAGATGGATGGGATTTCCTCTCCTCAACAAAGATGGAATCGGAAGCGCAGTGTAACTCTTCAATGTAAAAGAATCAGTCGTAGGGTCTACCGGGAGCGGAAGCTTTATTTAAGGAAAATAAGTCAAACATTCCAAACATAACCTATAAACATTTGGAATTTCTGAACGGTTAGACATCTGAGGAGCTAACAAAGTATCCTTAGAGCCCTTGCCCAGCTGAAACCCAAAATCTATCGCTACTATCTCGAGCAAAAATCAGTAGCAAAGAACACTATAGAAGTGAAACTGGTACATGTTTAGGGACTCGTAGACGTCGAACCAACCGATTTTTTAAAATCATTTTGTTTAAACTTCCACGATTAAAGATTTAGAGAGGACCACTTTTTTTGCATTTTTTTATAAAATAAAGAATTCCTAACTGTCTTTTACCCTTTCTTAACTATGGAATCTGTTGTGTGCACGTCTACAAGCTATTGTTACATTAATGTTTTTGTGAATACATGTTTGAATAAAAATATTAATTAAAAACAAAAAAGTATCCTTAGAGGTCATATATGTATATATGAAGGGTGTTTCTTCCAATTATCGATGTCTATACCACAGTCAACTCCACTTCACCGCAAATCCTAGAGAGCATGGGGAAGGTTGCAATGAAGAGGAGGTGCGATTATCCAGTGACTTTTATACAGACAGTGTTTTGTGTGTGGAAATATTGCATTAAGCGGAAGTTGCGATTGTCTGGACTGCAATTTAGCCGGTTCCTCTGTACATAAATGATAGGTTTCTATGTGAAAAGGGTGGCTTAGCTGCTCTAATAAGCGATTCACCTGGTCTCTGCCTCAAACTTCTAGTAGATTAGTAGCATGCCGGGAGAAACTGAATGGATTTATTGACATTACTATATAGCCATCATTCGTTTTCTCCATGACTTAGCCATATTCTGCCAAGAGTTTTGCTTGCCTGGGCATGTTTATGTTTGCATGAAAACTATTGCTGTAATTTGTGTATGAAAAAAATATAAATATCTTTTATATATATATTTTTATAATTATCTCTAATTTTTTTTTATTTTTAATTTTAAAAAAATAGGAAATAATTATGTAGAATCTTATTCACCTTGTTTACTGGGCATCGGCTCAGAAATTAAAGTCGATGAGGAATTAGAACTCGTGAAATAAATGTAACAGAAATGGGGAATCTCTGCCAGTGTCTCAGCATGATGTGAACCGATTGCAGCCGAGGTTTAGAGCGAGGCACTTATTTCGAGCCAGTGGTGAATACTCCGGTCTTTACAGGGGCTGGGATCAGTTCATCCAACAGAAAAATTGATGTGGATTCCCTTTTCCATTTTTCAGCATATTATGAATGTAGCACTATTTTGAATCATTAATATAAATTTTATCAGCTCTTTACGTTTTTGGCACTGTGAGGTATCAGTGAAGCCCAGATATAGTCTACGATTGCACCCGGTGACTGTCAGTGTTAAGATAGTGTGGGTAATCTCCTTTCATGACAATAATGTGATCCCCTATAAGAATATAGTGCCGCTGGTGACGTAGTTAATTAGACACATGAATGGAGTGACGTCGTACTTGACATCAGATGATCTGTCTTGACGTCGCTGCTAGGGGAGAGAATTCGGTTGATCTCTTTCTAAGAGTACGTTGTATAAGGCAAGGGACCGGACTTTTTCAACAAGTTAGCAAGGAATTCGAGTAGTCTACACGAGTTTGAAATCGTGCGGCTCTGCTGTATTTGATCTGATTGATGAGGAAAACAGATAATCAGGTGAAAATCAGTGTTTCATTGTATTATCAAGAATAATCAGACCCTAAAATGTTTTCAGTTGGTAAGTGATAATAAGGGTAACTTCAATTGAAGTCAGTTCCTAGCATATCTTTGACAATATTGGAGTCATTTCCTCTATCTAGACCCCTCGTGAACGATCTTTAATTTAGATTTGGTTTGTTTAGCTAATACCGAGTCCAACAGATAGTGAGAAACATTAAACAAAATCGCAGTGTATGTCTCTTAAGTTATCATAAGTAAACGAAAAATCTTTGTCACCCATATTGAAGCTGAGAAAAAAGCCGCATAAAGCTGTTTTCTTAATAAGCGCTCACACAGCAAAGTCTGCAACTTATTGAAAAGTGATTTCCACTCCTCCCATTTTATATGTAGTTTTGAAGTGGTCGCTCTCTCCCTCCGCTCTCTCTCTTTCTTTCTTTCTTTCTTTCTTTCTTTCTTTCTTTCTTTCTTTCTTTCTTTCTTTCTCTCTATCTCTCTCTCTCTCCTCACTCTCCGTATCTCTATCGCCTTTTTCGTCACTTTCCCTCAGACAGACACACATGAATTCCTTCCATCTTCCGTTCATTGGGGCTTCCATCCGTCCGTCCCTCCCTCTGTCTTTCCTGTCTGTCACTCACTCACTCACTCACTCACTCACTCACTCACTCACTCACTCACTCACTCACTCACTCACTCACTCACTCACTCACTCACTCACTCACTCACTCATCCATTCTTCTAATGCATTCTATTAAGTCGCACAGGACGTTGAGTCAGTTCCCTGTACTGAGGAAGAATGTCCTGTACCACTGATCACATACACCTCACCAACTCTTAGATCGCATTCTCTCCTCCTTTGTTCCTAAATCTAGACTCTGGCTACGACAGAAGTGAGTGATAACCTGTTTTCAAGCTTGGCTCCAAGAGCACTAATTATGAGTGATTTCCTCTCTGTTTATGTTCAGATACAGTGACCTTTCCCTAGGGGAATAAAGTAGGAAACATCCTAATTTGCAGGCTCCTCACACTATACTCCAGCCTGAAAGTGATAGCGACAGCTGGTGGATGTAAAGCCAAGCTAATTATGTCGTTATGTTTTTCGAGAGGTAAGGGATTGTCCTTTTTCAGCGCTAATTATGTGCTGTGTCCTTGGAATTGTTGTTTTCGTGTATCACTGGTGATATGTTGTGGTCGTTTTTGGTGCTGATGATGGTAACATTTGGATTGCTGGACAACTTCCTGACTCCAACTACTCTGTGGATGCATCTGTTTTGTCGACCTCATTCTACTTAGTCCTCGGAGATTGTGGTACTAGTAGTGGTAGAAACAGTCGTGGTGGTGGTGGTGGAGTGGAGCAATGTAGCAGTCTTTCAACTGCTAGTGAAAGTAATGTATATATATATATA